>APFE030112016.1:29512-46274 GCA_000404065.3 Pinus taeda | reverse complement strand
AATAAAATAATGAGAATGGTGGATTAAGTCGAATTAGGAGGTTGAATGAGCCCATATAATTATCCATTTTTGGGGCCCATCAATGGAAGCTCCTTGGAGGTGTCAATAACACCATAGACCAAGTGTCTCATCCATTGGGCAATACGGTCAAAAATAGTTGCAAACCTGAACAACTTATACCAACCAAAAAAACACACATACTGGAACCTGTACATTAGGAAACTGAAACAAATGCTGAAAACTGAAATGCTACTTTGGGCAACTTATTTATGTACAACCCTACCCTACTTTGCTGCAAATAACTAGATCAAGTGATGATATAATTCCAAATTAACCAATCAAGAAACTGTGGCAATGATGATTCTAGGGAGTGCTTGAACACGGAAACAATTGGAAATGTTGACAACCATACATGCACAAAATGAGTTTGGTTGTGTAAAAGACAATCTAGTTTGTCATTCAAACTAAAAAAATACTCCATATATGCAACAACAAGATCATAGAAACCAGAGCATGTCTTCCACCCTAACTCCTCGACATATCCTTCCAACTGCAAACTATCAATGCAAACATCTACGGGAAACTCTATTGTTTCTTGTTTTGAAGGAGGGAGAGTTTCCAAGAACCTTTTGGGATCTCGGAATTCATATGACTTAATTTGAACATATAGATACTCAATCTCCTTCTCAAATTTTTCAACCACTAACTCAAAGAAACCAGTTTAACCGTTAAGAGGAAACTTCAGAGATCTCAAACATTGAAGCACGGTAATGAAAAATACCTCATCTATTTCAATATCCACTAACTGGTCTCTAAATTCTTTGAAAACTTCACAATACACAGGGTTTGCCACATACCTTACCATCTTATTTTAGTACATGAACGGACCAGTGAACACTGGAATCTCTAGATTGAGTTGAAGTCGCTAGGTGAATGTTTCGGCCTTCATATGTGTTTGATCATTTTCCATCATCAGTGACCAAATCTACCACTTGAACGATCTATCCCAAAGAAGATCTATCACCTCATCCCCGGCAACAGCGCCAATATGTTAGCACTTAGAATGAACCTCAAGGCTGAGAAGAGGCAATTCTGAGGTAACCACAGACCAAGCTTTTGATCTGACATCTAGCCATACTAGACCAGAGAGGGCTCTCTCTTTTCCAACTGAGGGTGGATGAAATAAATGAATCTTAGGCTAGCTATGAAGAATGAGAATTTGGTTGAAAACTGTGGGTCGAAAACATCAAGAGAAGGGACCATTGGGCTATGGAATCGAGGCTAGTTTTTGCCGGCAAACTTGGGGAAAAGTAAGTGCAATGTTTAGCCAGATTAAACATATAGTGAGAGAAGAAAAGAGGAAAAAGGCCATTGCCCTGTAGGCATCAATCAGGGATGGATCTATAGTGGCAACTTTAGGAGAAAGAAAAGCACAGGGTTACTTAATAGAGCATCTAACAGATGATGGATTCTGAAAAGATAACCACTACATTAAACAACATGATCATTGTGAAAGGAGCATCATGCATGGATGGATTCCTAACACTTCCCTTAGAGAATGTTGTAACAAAATTAGAAAAAAAAACAAATCATGGAAATTAATTTACAAGAAAAACATGTTGCACATTAAACATCGTGATGGATCCCAAATCTAAACGGCAGAAACTACTTCATTAAAAATAATATTCAAAAAAAGTTTTACACAGCCCAAAGCAGCTTTCCTCTGCTGAAAAATTCGAACTGTTTACACTCCAAAATTCATAAAATATATACAATTAGCTCATCCCTGTACTAAGGGAGTTGAGCTCAACCATCTCCCTAAAGATAGAAACAGTTACATTAAATTTGGACCGAATTTCTGAAAATAGGGTTCAAAGATGAAATCGCATCTCTTGAAACATAACAACTATTACAAAACTGAAAGAGGCTTTTGTAGATACGGTCATTTTTGAGAAATGCCTCTCTCAAATTTTGGAAATTCATTTCCAGTTGCTCAGAATATGTTCCACAAAATAATATCTAAAACAGGAAATCATTAAATATTTAAATCTGTAAACATAGGCTGTAAAGATCTAGTCAAATATTCCAATTCACGACACCTATGAATAAACGGAAAGAAATTTTTGTTATATGGCTCGTAGTTGATAAAAAACTCCTTGGGTTTCTCAAACTTACTTTCCATCTGTTGTAAAATGGCGTCGCACTACAATGACTAAAACAGTAAAACAAATGCAAAAATTTTTTTGTTTTAATGTAGGCTTCAAATATCACTACATATCACCCACATAGTAATACCTATGCATAAAATTAAGGAGGTTTTTATTACTTGGCATATGATTGACAAAAACCTCTTTCACTTTTGTAAAATTCATGTCCATTACTTCAGAAAATGATTTTGTAGTAAACTTGTCCCTATGTGCAGCAAATGACCTCAAAACATGCATAACCAAGAATCAATCATTCATTTCGATCATATCTTCTAATCTAGGAACCAATTTTGGGCTTACAATATACCATTGGAAAGATATTTCTAAGTTGCTTCTGATGAACATACTTAGGATATGATTTTCACTCAAAATCATGTGCAAAACATCTCTGAAAACTAGACATAGTAAGAGCCCATTTTGATCCCTGGTAAGAGGCTACAAAGACTAGAACTAACAAATCTAATGGATTTTTTTTGTTTCAATACGGATTTGATTATGAAATGGTAGTGATGTAATGAAGACACATAATGTGAACAATATGAAATAGAGTTTGTAGGTTTTTACTTGTTTGTTGCAAAGATAACTTGTGTAGATAGAGATTCACATATGTTGTTGCCTGCTCTCTAATGTTTGATTTGCTAGGGAAGATATTTATATACAAAGGATGAATGCACAAATTTTGGCATATTGTTATATGGCAACGAGTTGATTGAATATTGTATGCATTGATATGATTTTTTTCTGTATGCAAATGCAAATATCTGATTTGGTTGTGTATGCATATGCAGAGATTTGATTTGATTGTGTATGTAGAGATCTACAAAGTTTTGAATCATGGAGTCAGTATGTAGGACAGAGAGGATAGAATATTATTTTGCTGCTTGTCTTTTATTTATTGTCTTTGAGTTTGCTACTGGTCATGTTTGGCTTAAATTTTATGAGCATGATATTGAGGAGATTCATGATGGTTGTAACAATGATAGTTGTTGCTACATATTCAAAGAAGAGATTTGATTTGCTTGATGAAGTCAATATCACAGATGGTTTGGGTCCAGGGTTGGTGAAAAGCATGTCTTGAGATTTGTATGCTACTATTGTGCATAAGCAACGCAGATACACACAGATTCCTTTAATGGTAGTCGTGTATATATTTTGGTGTGATTACAGAGGTTGAGTATGTAGATCAAAGATTTATATATTGAATTTTATTACTAAATTGTTGCAGAAGTAGTCTTGTATGAGATCAATGTGCTCAAAGTTGATTTGTTGCAGAGAGAATTTTGGCATTGTTAAGTTTTGTTTTGTTGTTGATTGTCAAGGATGACTTATAGAGTAGATTGAGGGTTGAGTCATTGCATAGTGCCATTATTAAGAGTTGAATGGTCTGATGAATATAATGTTTATAGATGAGTATTGACAAGGCATTGGCCAGTAGTTTTGAGATTTGGTTGTAGAGAGATGCTTGGTATCTTGGTATTCAGTTATACAATTTGAGCATATTTCTTTGATTAGTGTTTGGTTTCAGAGAGGTTATTGGTATCCAGTGAATGAGCATAAACATTGTGAAACGTGGTCCACATAGGTGTTGAGGGTCGGAGCCTTGAATGAGGGGGTAGGAGCTTCCTTCTGGTGGTAGTTGGAAAACTTAATGGAGTAGGAGCTTCCTTCTGATATTTACCGATAAATCTGATCAGGGAATAGTAGCTTCCTTCCAGTCTAAGCTGGAGAATTTGGGGAGGTTGTAGCCTCCTACATGTAGGAGCCTATGTACTGGTAACAATTTGTGCCAATACAAGATATAAAAGGTTTTTCTTCATAATAAGAAAGAAGACAAAGATGACAGAAGTGGTGGTTTTTTCCCAAATTTGGTTTCCACATAAAAATCCCAGTGTCCTTATGTGTTATGTGTTGATGTGTTGATCATGTGTTGCACTCTTATGATTTACATGCACTTATGTTCAACGATGTTGAACATGCCTAGATCTACTACATAATATGTCTAATGAGATAATGATTGATGAAAACCATGACAAGATGAGTATTCGGAATATACATGATTTTTATTTATTAAATTAGCATACACACGTGTTTTCTGAAGAAAAGTTGTGTATAAATTTGGTAATAGCAGTTGAAGATCAATTGAAATGAAATATTGATTCACCCCTCCCCCCTCCTCCAATATTTCTAATAAAACATATGCGTGTCGAATCCCGAGGAACCAATGACAGGTGTACCCAATGGATGGAGGTGAGATATATGGTTTGTAATGTGGGATGGAATGTGTTAAGTATGGTATAGGGAGAATGGAACATGCTAACTCAATTATGGCTTAAACACTGCCCCTCCTAAAACCCAAAGGGCCTTAAGGTAGATCCCACTGGACTAGGGTTAGAGATTAACCCTCCTAGTAAGGTGAGGGAACAAGAATATGGTCAAGGTATGTCAATCTTCCAAATCACCCAATTATCCATACTAAATACCCAAAATAAACAAGTATAAGCATTCATTTGCAAAATGATCATAGTACCTTTTGAGTGGCATCCGACCTTCATCCAAGTGTCAATGTCAGATGGCGAGAAGCATATGGATGATGCAAATGGTGGAGGCACATGACATATCATCATCTAATGGAGGCTAGTAGGGGTTGTTGGCTCTCTGGCTGATCGGTTGGCTATCAAATGTAGGTGAAAATTTTCCCTGAAAATTTTCCTCATATGGTGTTACCCATTTTGGTGGGTAATAAGGACATAGAATGAATCCCTAGTTGGAGAGTGAAGAGTGTCACTATGTAATATTTTAACCATATTTAATATTTTAATTATTTAATTTATGCAATTAATAGAAATAAATAGGGCCATTGGAGCAATATGGTTTAAAGGTACTATAATATCACAAGAAGGTAAAGGTGAAGGAGTCCACAGGAATTTATGTCAAAAAAAGAAACATATAGCTTATGGTATGTTGAACCTTTACTCATTCAAAACTTAGTTTACAAAGTTAAGATGTTAAAAGGACCGGAGGAAACAAATCCCTCAATCTAGGTTGTCACATCATAAAAATTAGGTGAAGTTGGGTAGAAATGTTATCATTACCATTAATGCATGGGAAATTCTAATGAGGAGGATAAGTTCGTTAGAGAGACAAAAAGCTTTAGAGACATGGAAAAAGAGAACTAATCTATTATAGAGCAAAAGCAGCCATAGAAATGAGCTTTTAAACTGGTTAAAAGAGCCAAGAAACGAAGTAAGTTATGCAAAAGTTTCGAGATATCCATTTGTGCCTTTCTATTCACATACTAAAGAACATTGGATGGAGAAATTTCTAGTGCATTCTGTAGCAAACAAAGGAGTACTCTTTGTATTGTGTGAGGTAGGTAATATTGGTGCCTAAGAGTGACCCTATCTTCAAGAATACTTGGAAGTGTAAATTTCTTGGTTTGGACCTGTTTAGTCTGAATTTAGAATAATCTTTTATCTACTTTGTCCCAGTGTTATCATGGCCCATCTAGGGGGTGACATCGACAGTAGACTACCTATGATTAGGTGGAAAATGCACAGGTCTCAACTGGTTTCCATGCTCTGTATTATTCAAACATATGAGATTATCTTATTTCCTCTAAAATTTTGATTTATATATACAAATACATTTGTTACAGTGTATAAATTGATGATGAAGATAGCAAGAAATGTTTTAATTATGTAACTTGAAATTTTTTTTTTCCTGCATAAATTTTCTATGCTTCCTCATCTTTAATTCAGTTCTTTGGGCCCTGGAGTATTTTCAAAATGAAATGCATCACATTGTGTTGAGTCTAATGTGTTTGCATGCTTCTATATTTCCTTGTCAGTGGTCTAATAATGATCTATAATGACATTCAACTAGCTTTTCTTCCAAGTCCCTATTTAGTTTCTCGACTGAACAGAGGACAAAGAGTCATGTTGAAAAGATTGTGGAGCACAGGACCATCCTTGATCCTACACATTGCTTGCATTGATGTACCTTTGTTTTATATATGGTAGTCTTTCACCTTACTTAAGGAATGAAGGCGTTAACCTTATCGAGTTTCCCATGGAATTTGGGCTAAAGGTTTACAAATGATGACTGAAATTTGAATAATGTACAGAGCCAAACCCATCTTCATTAACCAAATTAGTAGTATCAAGTCCACAACCATATTGCTTTCTGACATGAGATGTTAACCTGATATCCACAAATGCCATGGCAATGACATCTACACCATCGATTCTAACAATGTGATATTAAGTGATGTTTAGGGACATTAACGACATGCAAATTATAAAATTTCACCTTTTTCTTGTCACTCTAATTGGATTATGGCAAAACAAAATTTCATTTAGAATTTCTTGGTTTGAATCGATTGAGTTTGTTTCAAAACGTTTATGAGGCGTTGGAGTCTTTTCAAGAACACATTATTCATCCTTTGGTTTAGTTGAGTGTAACGAATAAAATATATATAAATAATGTAAAGGATAATAAGCATAAATAAATATTAGTTAAATTAGTAATTAGGTTGAAGAGGCATGTCTAAATGAGACATGACTCTTCATGAAGAGACGCTTGATATATAAGCAAGCCTCTCGTTCTCATTGTAAATGATTCTCATTCTTATTCATATTTAATATAATATTTGTATCCTCATGGATATCTTGATATTTCAAGTCTTTTGGAGTAATTAATTTATATATGGAACTTTGTTCGCTTCAATTGGTATCAGAGCAGTCGATCCTCTGGTTTCTTCAGCGCCACACAGAGCCACGCTCTTCAATCTAGGCCCTTGGCCATCGACTCTTTGTCAAATTTATTGCTATGCAATTCAAGCATTTTGTTGCAATCTCGGAGTTTCTTTGATTCGTTAGAAGGCCTTTGGCCATTTAAAAAAAAAAAATTACTATTAACTCAACAGGCATTGCCCAAAACTGAGAGGTAGCACTGTAGCCACCGTCCAAGAAGATTGATCCAATTAGTGGCCGAATTTCTGGCCATTGTATAGGCAATGAAATAAACTTTCTGTACAATTATTTACTTATAACTAGATTTTGGTTTTCTGCCGACGATTTCATAATTAAAAGGAATTATTACAAAAAGTATCAGTCATCATGAGGGTATCAACGAATAATTACATGAAAAACAATATACACAGAGGGGAATATTTAAACCAACTGCATTTGATATTGTATTTTGGAAGATACAATTGTGCATTGTTGTATTGTAAAGAAGTTGTTATTACTCAGCATAATGGTTCTTGTATAGTGCAATCAACTGACGACCACTCCTAACCATCCCACCGCAACATTGTTCCACCGGGAGCCCTCCTCACCCGACACTTCCATAACCAGCCAGCAGACCACCCCGCAACAACCTCCGCTCCTGCACCCTGTTGCACTTTTCCGCCAGCAGACCACCCCGCAACAACCGACCCACATTCTCGTTGGCCTGTCCTCATTGGCTACCCACATATCCATCTTATATTGCTCGCATAAATGACAGAGACATCACATATCAGCGTAATGACCTGCTTATAGACGTCTGATAATCAGCGTTTCCTATGAGAAATCACATTTTGAAGTGGTGATAGATCGAATATTCTTTCAAAATTGTTGGGGATTTTTCTGCTAAAATCCCAAAAACAAACATACAAACTCCACAAAGAGACAATGCTCTATTTTTCTCCAGGATCTTTAACACAGGGAAGCTTAAAATATTTCTGAGGACAGAGTATTAATCACCCTTAACATCTTTGTATTCATTAAAACAAAAATACCTGATACAATATTCATCCTCTTTCACTCAGAGGGATTCACCAAAAAAAATTTCAACAACAAAATTTACTCTGTCTCCTCCTGAGATTTTACACTGCTGTGTGTAAAAATATCATTTACCTTTACTGTTGTAAAAACAGACTTTTACATATACTGCTGTAATAAAAAAAAAAAAAAAACAATCTTACATTTACTGTTGTAAATGTAATTCCTTACATTACATTTCAACCAAAAGAAAATTACATACTCTGCATTCTAAGATTCTGCATATATTCTCAGAACATATTCAACGAGCAACCAAAAATATACATGTGTACTGCTACACATTCACATTCCATTTCAATCTCTCAACAAAAAAAACATTACACATGCACTGCTGTGCATTAACAATTTTGATACCTCTGTGTAAGAGATTTTCTTCATTCGCCCATCTTTTCATACGCTGCTGCGCTTCACCGTGTATTACAAAAAAAATGGTCAACCCATAATCTATGCACTGCGGTGCATTCACACTAACAAAAGACTCTGGTAAAAAATTTGTTCTTCGCACGCCCACACTGCGTTTCATTCCATTTTCATTACATATACCAAGTCAACTCAAAAACAAACACTACCCTACCAATAATACACGAGCTCCATTTTTTTATGATATTACATTGCGTATATCATATAACAAAAATGACCATACCTGTCTTTAAATTCGCCATACCTCCGTAGGAAATAAAAACATTAAAATTTAAAGTTTTACCAATATCCTACGAACTGGAGTAAATGACTTTAATTACTTGACTGAAATAAACGGGGGTCAACACAAAAACTTTATGCAATGTCAAAAATTCATTTGCTGCAGATTTGTGATGCCCGTCAACCGTTGATTTGCCTTCATGAAATCGAACGGCTAAGGTGAATATCGGAAGGCCTTTAATTGCTGAACTTTACGTCCCGATGGAAAGCTGTTTTGGAGAAAGTACATTTTACGCGTGGCAAGATCTTATTGCATTGGGCGCACTTGTACGAAAACCACTTGCTGAGCAAAAGCGGTCCGATGAAGGTTTGATGGTTTTCGGGAGCTGTTTTGGGTGAATTTAATGTTGTGCGGTTCAACTGTCACGCAGTTGAAATTACAATTTCAACACTCCCCTTTAATTTTAACTGTTGGACATTCAGTCATACCCAGACACTTCCTCAAAAATTCGAAGATTTTCTGATCCAATGGCTTTGTCAAAATGTCTGCAGCATGTTCTTGGCCTAAGCACCTTAACATTCTTCTCATCCAAACTCCTTGACATGCTGCTGCTACAAAAGAGTCTTCCTCTTAACAAAGGGATTCACCAACACTGCTTCAAATGCAGTTCCACAAACAACGAAAGAGTCTTCCTCACACAGAGGGATTCACCAGAGATTATGTTGAAGAACATCTTCCTCTAAACCAGAGGGATTCACCAGTCTATGCTGAAAAGCATCTTCCTCTTGACAGAGGGATTCACCAAAGATTATGCTGAAGAGCATCTTCCTCTAAAACAGAGGGATTCACCAATCTATGCTGAAAAGCATCTTCCTCTTGACAGAGGGATTCACCAAAACTTCACTTGCTCTCACAGAGGGATTACAACCAGATACTGCTTTAGATGCAGTTCCAAAACAGCAAAAGTATTACTCTGCGTCTTTTACAAATAATTTTACACTGTTGTGTAAAATCCTCATTCACTGCTGTAAAATAAAAATTTTCTTACATACAACCTGATTACATTCGTACTGCATTTCAATGCATGAGGTCCACAAAATTACCACGCTGTTGTGCATTCCCATTCACACTGCTGTGAAAAACTTATACTCCATTTGCAAGCTGCTCCGAATTCCTTTTTCTTCTCAACACGCTGTTGTGTTAAAAAATTTTGCATTTACTGCTGTAAGCTGAGAAATTCTTACTTTGGTTTACTGCTGTAAAATAAAAATTTCTTTCACATTCACTCATGTGTGAAATTTCTCATTACATTTAAAATTCTGAGTTTTCACATTACATATAAAAAAAAACTTTTTTCATTCCCATTCGTTTCAACAAACTATAAGCACCTGTAAAAAGGGATTCCAAACTTTCATTTGCTACCACAAGTCTTTCTTCCTGTCACACTGTTGTGCTCCCCTGGGTTTTTATTCACTGCTGCGAACCATTTCACTTTTCATCTCTTGCCTTTTGTTCTGCCTTCGCACTGATGTGCGGATCTCCTTGCTTTGCATTACAATGCATATAATTCATTTAACAACCATTACAAACACATACCTTCATGGCTTCTGCGTCCACAAGCTCAATGCTGCTTCACCTTTGCACTACTGTGCATAAAATAAACACTTTCAACAAAAAAAAATTCATGCATGGCTGCGCATTCCATTTTTTTTACTCAACGGAAAAACCTTTTTTTTTTCATGCAGCTGCATTGGTCACAATACATAAAAAAAAAAACATATGACATTTTTTTTGAGCAATACTCCCGTGACCAAATACAAAACATTAAAATTAAATCTTCACCAACCATTTATGAATGTCATTGAACTTTATTTAATGTTTTTCTGAAACGCTGGGAAACCAAACTTTTACTCCACGTAACATTTGTTTGTTGTTCCTGCACGGCAGTTGGAATTAATATTCCAACACTCCCCTTTAAGAAGGTCTTCATCAAATAATGACTGTTAATATAGTTCAACAATAATGATCAAGAATTACAGGCTCCCCTTAACTGTATGCATTGTCTCCTTTTGGCAGAGTCTTCTCAAAAGAAACTTAGATTGGCTGGGGAGCTCAAAGGTCTTTCGGACTGTATTTCCTTCCTTCTCCAGACCTGTGTAACGTGCTTCTTTTGCATGGGTCTAGCTTGTGTAAGAGCCCATGTTAAGTTACAATCATGTGCCATATGCCCAATGTTATGACACTTAAAACATTCTACATTGTTCATGAATAAAATTTCATGATTTCTTCTTGTAAAATTGTTTCTTGGAGTTGTCGGAGACCATAACATCTATCTCTATGAAATGCTCTACAGTTTTTGCCATATGACCAAAGTTTGAACAAGAATAACAATAACCAAAAAATGAACTTTGGTACCTGGGAGATGGAGGTTTCCTTGATGTACTTCTGAAGCCTTTCTGCCTTGAGATCCTTTAATGACAACCATTCCCACTTGCCTCTTTGACATTATCTACATTTCCTTTTGGAGATGGTTTTCTACTTGGAGTAGGATTTCTTCTATTGTAGCCTTGATTTTTCTCCTTGCCTTTGTTGGAACTAGGAGCATCACGATTTCTTTCTGGCTTCTTCACATCTCTTTTGCTTAAAGCATTTTCATTCTTGTTTGAGGGTTCACCTACATACCCCAGTCCTGATTTATCAAATGGACATCTGTGATAGCTGAGCATGTCATCCAAGGCTTGAGAGCTCTTCATGATTTTGTTCATCCTTTCAACCTTTTTCCTGAGGAGGACAATCTCTTCTTCTAATCTTTCACACTCATTATTCTTCTTTGCAAGTTGTTCCTCAGTTTCTTCCTTGCTACGGGTAGCTTCAGCTGCTACTATTTTAAGGGAGATGATATCTGACGTCATTTTGGATATTTCTTCACTCTTTGCTTGAATGCTCTCCATTTTCTTCTCAGCTTCGTGTGCCTGTTTCTTGGATTCTTGTAATTGAAACTTAAGGGAGGAGACCTATACCTTGTATTGTCCAATCGCTTCTACAAGTTTGTTCACTCTCTTGTGCCTTTGTTCAAGTTGACTTGACAAGGCATCTTCCTGCTTCTTTGCTTTATTCAACTGATTTGTCATGGATATGACTTCTTCATGATGCTTCATTTGCTTTCATCAAGTTCCTTCTTAAGCTTGGCGAGCTCTTCATCCCTTTCTTGTACTTGCAACTTGATGAGGTTAACCTTCTCATTTTCAGCTTCTATGATGGGTTCAGAATTTCCTTCTTGATTGATTGTCATGGTCAGTGCTCCCTTTGCGTGAAGGTCATGAAGCCTGTCCCATATATCCTTTGCTGATGAATATTTTCCTAGATTCTTCTTTACAGAATCAGGCAGCCCATCCAAGATTGTCTTTGCTGCTTTTGCATTGTACTCCTTGAATTCTCCATCCATCTTACTATCATCAATCACTGATTCCCAGATTTCAATTCCTTCAGACTGCAAGAAAGTCCTCATTTTCATTTCCCATATATCAAAGTTTCCATTGAACCTTGGAGCCTCAAATAGAATGCTTACAAATTGATTGTTTTCTATTTTAGTAGTAGAGGGAGACACATTTTTATGAAGATTAGAGACTTTCTTCCTTGACCTTGCCATTCTTAACTATGCTTCAAATACCTGATTGTGTTTTTAAAACCACTCACTGTTTCTTCAACAGCAACACAGAAAAACTAATCTGAAAAATACCTGGATCCTTTTGCTAGAGACTTCACTCTGCTGGAGAAGATTTACTGCTGCAACAAAAGGAACTTTCCTTTAGCTTCTTTAACACTTTTAAAGAGCCTGGATCTGCTCTGATACCACTGTTGGGGATTTTTCTGGTAAAATCCCAAAAACAAACATACAAACTCCACAGAGAGACAATGCTCTGTTTTTCTCCAGGATCTTTAACACAGGGAAGCTTAAAATATTTCTGAGGACAGAGTATTACTCACCCATAACATCTTTGTATTCATTAAAACAAAAATACCTGATACAATATTCATCCTCTTTCACTCAGAGGGATTCACCAAAAAAAATTTCAACAACAAAAGTTACTCTGTCTCCTCCTGAGATTTTACATTGCTGTGTGTAAAAATCTCATTTACCTTTACTGCTGTAAAAATAGACTTTTACATATACTGCTGTAATAAAAAAAAAAAACAATCTTACATTTACTACTGTAAATGTAATTCCTTACATTACATTTCAACCAAAAGAAAATTACATACTCTGCATTCTAAGCTTCTGCATATATTCTCAGAACATATTCAACGAGCAACCAAAAATTTACATGTGTGCTGCTATACATTCACATTCCATTTCAATCTCTCAACAAAAACAACATTACACATGCACTGCTGTGCAATAACAATTTTGATACTTCTGTGTAAGAGATTTTCTTCATTCGCCCATCTTTTCATACGCTGCTGCGCTTCACCGTATATTACAAAAAAAATGGTCAACCCATAATCTATGCACTGCTGTGCATTCACACTAACAAAAGACTCTGGTAAAAAATTTGTTCTTCGCACGCCCACACTGCGTTTCATTCCATTTTCATTACATATACCAAGTCAACTCAAAAACAAACACTGCCCTAGCAATAATACATGAGCTCCATTTTTTTTATGATATTACATTGCGTATATCATATAACAAAAATGACCATACCTGTCTTTAAATTCGCCATACCTCCGTAGGAAATAAAAACATTAAAATTTAAAGTTTTACCAATATCCTAGGAACCGGAGTAAATGACTTTAATTACTTGACTGAAATAAACGGCGGTCAACCCAAAAACTTTACGCAATGTCAAAAATTCATTTGCTGCAGATTTGTGATGTCCGTCAACCGTTGATTTGCCCTCATGAAATCGAACGACTGAGGTGAATATCGGAAGGCCTTTAATTGCTGAACTCATGAACGACTGAGGTGAATATCGGAAGACCTTTAATTGCTGAACTTTACGTCCCAATGGAAAGCTATTTTGGAGAAAGTATGTTTTACGCGTGGCAAGATCTTATTGCATCCGGCACTTGTACGAAAACCACTCGCTGAGCAAAAGCGGTCCGATGAAGGTTTGATGGTTTTCGGGAGCTGTTTTGGGTGAATTTAATGCTGCGCGATTCAACTGTTACACAGTTGAAATTACAATTTCAACAAAAACTCGCAAATCTGGCCACAACTCACGCGTATCAAGTTATACTCCAAAGTTTAGTTCATGATACTTCACTTATTGGATCACATTTGAAGCTGTAATATCTCGCATATCCTTTGAATATTCGCATATCCGACGATAACTCGCATATATCAACATATTGTACCATGTTCCTTGATGATAATTCACATGTTGCGGGCAATTAAATCACATACCAAGGAGAGTAATCCGCATATTGCGCCGTGAGAGGTTGCATATCCAGCACTGGTAATTTGGATAGTCGACCAAAGCAATCTGCATAGCCTGTAGTTATAACTCGAATAGCAGGTGTCATAAATTTTAAGTCACCGACAACATTGTAACACCAGTCCACTTTAATCGACGTGGTCAACCATATGAACCATCGCGACTGTTGGGGACCATTCAAAACCATTTAGGATTAAATGAAAATCAAGCATCTTGTTTTATGCGTTTGGCATTCTTTTTTTGAAACTATATTATAAAACCCTTAATATAATTTTAATAAATTCAATGGGTATACGTAAAAAAGCGAAGTCTATAGATGTATATATAAGAAACAGAATTATAAAAAAAAACAAAAGAAAAAGAAAGAGAATATTTGAAATATATATATTATAAATTTTAATAAGAGAGAAGTGGAAATATATTGTAGAATTGAGACTTCTGTGATTAGTCATAGTTGTAAAAGAGCTTCAGCGTAAATCACATAAGAAGAACTTTGGTCGACGCGTTTCGAACCAACCAATGTGGTTCATCATCAGGACGAGTTGAAGGTACAGATCTAGATCAGCGTGTTAAATAGACTAAGCAGAGACTCCAACGGCTAAAAAATCTAACGGCTACTTTTTCACTCAAGAGCCCCAGTCAAACTTCATCTAACCGATTTAATATTAAAATAACGATATATTCACGGAGCTGGGTTAACCCTGTGAATAATGAAACAGAATAAATGTTAATCTGCTAAAAATAATTCATTTATTTAATATAAATTATTGCTCTACTATATATAAAAATGTATGAATATATATAAAAATTGAAAATCTATATATGTCAATATCTATTTAAATGATTCATTTATTAAATATATCGAATGTCTATTTATATTCCAATAATTTATTATTATATCTAATTTTATTTTAAAAACCTTAATTTTATTATTGTCATAATTATGTTTAGTATTATTTATAATTAATATGTAGTTAATTTTATAGAAAAAGGTTAAATTAGGTCCATTACAAATTGATTTATTAATTTGTTAGAATATTAATTATTAATATTTAATATAAAATATTGCTCTACTATATATAAAAATGTATAAATATATATAAAAATTGTAAATCTATATATGTCAATATTTATTTAAATGATTCATTCATTAAATATATCAAATATATATTTATATTCCAATACTTTATTATTATATCTAATTTTATTTTAAAAACCTTAATTTTATTATTTATTAAAATATTAATTATTAATATTATATGTGTAAAAATTAATAATATTAAAAATGTAATTAATTAATTGATTTATTAATGTATATATGTCCTAAATAAAAGGTTGGTTATACATAATAATTTTATAGATAAAGAAATAATAATATTCAAAATAAATAATTAATTAATTTATTAATATATTTAAATTAATATCTATGGGTCCTAACAATACTAGGTTGCGTAAATTATGTATGAGACTATTAATACTAATAGTATTAAATGCTTATAAATTAAACTTATAAAGCTTGGGGTAGATCTTTCCTATTAATATAAGAAGTAATTCATTAATAAATAATAAAACCTATAAAAGAATGATAATTGAATTGACCTTATATTTAGTATTGATCTTAGATTTAATATTAATATTAATAATATGAATAATTTACGCTCGCTTGTAAAGAATTCCACATAAAAAGAGAAGATGCCTACGAAGAGGATAATCATAAAGAGAGACCGGGGGACTCGATGAACAAGGGAAATTACCCAATGCCGCCAACGATAAGCGATACCAGACTCACAAAAACTATGCCCACCCAAAGAAAGCATCAAAGACGAGCAGAGGGGGGGGGGAAGAGACCCTAGGATGACAACGCAGGGATCCAATTTCTACTAACCTTCCACCCATCATCTCTGTTGAGATTGATGGGTCTTCGCTCAATTTCAATAGCTTCCCTTAACATGCGATGATGAAACCAATCAACCCTGGCAATGACTTTGGCCTCCTCAATGCAGACATGATGTTTAGTTTTGTCCACATGCTCTGCTAGAGCCGAGGACTTTATTCTACCATGCCTCAGGTCCGCTGCATGCTCACTAATTCTCTGCTGGATGGAGCGCCCTGTTTCACCTATATAAGGGGTCCCACATGAGCAAGGAATCAAATAGACACGTTTCATGTCTTTGGAGTCGACCGGATCCTTTACAGACCTCAGGGAGTTACGAATGGTTCTGAGTGGCCTGAAGGTTGAGGAGATATCAAACCTTCTAAGGATCCGAGCAATCCTATCGGTGGTCCCTTGGACATAGGGAAGATGGACACCAGGATGGCGCTCCTTAGGCTCTTTTTTACTGAGCGCATTTTTGGAGGCTGTAAGGAACGCCTTCCGACCAAGGTGCCTGCTATATCCGTTATCCACAAAGACATCAAGGAGGTGGTTTTTCTCCCTATCCATGCTTTCTTTATCCGAAATCCTGAGGGCACGCGTAGCCAAGGTGTTGAGAACACCCATCTTCTGAGCAGGGAAATGATGGGAATCAGCGTGAAGATACTGCTCAGTGTGAGTCTTCTTACGGAACACTGCGTGAGAGAGAGAGCCGTCTTTCCTCCTAGAAATAAGAATATCCAGGAAAGGGAGGCTGCCATTGACCTCCTTTTCCATGG
>APFE030112016.1:0-24940 GCA_000404065.3 Pinus taeda | reverse complement strand
TAATAAAATTAAGGTTTTTAAAATAAAATTAGATATAATAATAAATTATTGGAATATAAATAGACATTCGATATATTTAATAAATGAATCATTTAAATAGATATTGACATATATAGATTTTCAATTTTTATATATATTCATACATTTTTTATATATAATAGAGCAATATTTTATATTAAATATTAATAATTAATATTCTAACAAATTAATAAATCAATTTGTAATGGACCTAATTTAACCTTTTTCTATAAAATTAACTACATATTAATTATAAATAATACTAAACATAATTATGACAATAATAAAATTAAGGTTTTTAAAATAAAATTAGATATAATAATAAATTATTGGAATATAAATAGACATTCGATATATTTAATAAATGAATCATTTAAATAGATATTGACATATATAGATTTTCAATTTTTATATATATTCATACATTTTTATATATAGTAGAGCAATAATTTATATTAAATAAATGAATTATTTTTAGCAGATTAACATTTATTCTGTTTCATTATTCACAGGGTTAACCCAGCTCCGTGAATATATCGTTATTTTAATATTAAATCGGTTAGATGAAGTTTGACTGGGGCTCTTGAGTGAAAAAGTAGCCGTTAGATTTTTTAGCCGTTGGAGTCTCTGCTTAGTCTATTTAACACGCTGATCTAGATCTGTACCTTCAACTCGTCCTGATGATGAACCACATTGGTTGGTTCGAAACGCGTCGACCAAAGTTCTTCTTATGTGATTTACGCTGAAGCTCTTTTACAACAAGACGAAACATACTTTATAGCTTAAGAGAATATATCATATAAAAAAAAGAGGGAGATAAAAGAAGTGAAAAATAAATAAATAAAAATATGGAATCTCTAAGTAAACAAAACAATTCCAAAGAGATGTAGAACAAAAAATCGCTATATTTGAGCGATAATATGCTGAGGAGAAAAAGAGAAGGGAATCCCTATTCCATTTTTTACATCTATCATCACTTCCATAGAATGATGCAATCAAGTGTATAGAGAAAGTGCACCTAAAAGATCAAGAGAATGATAAAATAGCCAAAATCTAGCAAAACAAGAAAGCATTAGAACATGAACATAAAGATCTTGTAGATATGCATTACAAAGAAATAATGGAAAAAGAAGAAGAAATTTCTCGTCTCAACGACCACGTCGAAAAATTACTAGCGCAAGTGAAAAAAACCAAGGTCACAAAAAAGGAACTCGAGAAGCACTTGTCAGAACAAGAAGATGAAACCTTGCGTTTAAAAAACCTTAATAAAAAATTATTAGAACAAATCAGAAATCTAAATGATGAAAAGATTAAATTTCAAAACACTGAAAATAAAGTCGATAAATCAGAAACCAAAGCACTTTTACATTTGAAAAACCATAATCAAAGCCTACTCACTCAAATTAAAAAACTTAAGGATGATAAGAAAGCATTAAAAGATAAGTTGGAAAAATACACTCAAGAAGAGGTATCGAAATCTCTAGTCGCAACAGTTCAAGTTGAAAATAAGGGAACAAATACTGATCTAGTGAATATGACTACTCAAGAAGACAAGTTAATTGAAGAAACGAGACGCTTAGATGTTGAAGTTCAAACAATGAACATTCCCAGTGAATGTTCCATAACCAACTCCACAGCATCTTTGCCAAAAGAAAATCTAAAAATCGCCACATGCCCAATAAGGGAAAGTAAAGTCCCATATCGGTATCTGAATCATAAGAATAGACAAATCAACCATGCTATATATCGGTACCATTCAGAACAGAAATAACAAGTTGATGTTCCAAAGAATAATGATGTAAAATCAATTTTGTCTTATGCTGACAAGTCGTTACAAAATTCCAGTGATCAGAATATTCCACAGAAAATTAATCTAGGATGGTCTGATCCCTTCTCAGTGCGATAATTTTGTTTGTCACTTAGAAGATCATATCAGCTTGTATCGAAGAAGATGGCTATTCCGAAATAGAAAGACATTCGAAGCAAAAAAAGAGATCAAGCCTTTTTTATCAACAAGCTTTGAGGACAAATTTTTTTGAGGAAGAATGCAATGTAACTAATAAAATATATATAAATAATGTAAAAATAACTAAAAGATAATAAACATAAATAATTATCAGTTAAATTAGAAATTAGATTGAAGAGACATGTATAAATGAGGACATGGCTTTTCATGAAGAGACATTACTTGATATATAAGCAAGTATCTTAGTTCTCATTATAAATGATTCTATTCTTATTCATATTTAATATAATATTTGTATCTTGATGGTCTTGATATTTTAAATCTTTTGGAGTAATTAATTTATAGAAAAAACTTTGTTAACTTCATTGAATTTGCAAAATAATAGAACTAAAGCACTATACTGTCCATTAAATTTTCTGAGATACTATGGTACTATTTGGCCATAGAAATAAAGGAGTCGTGAGTGCCCTTTATATTCTAAGAAATGCATACATATAAAACCTTTACGCTGTCATCATTACTCTGTTGTATTCATTTTTAATCGCCAGTGCCAACTTACTTTTTAACCAAAAGATCTAAATTTTTCGTATATGTTTGTGTGTATTCTGAGCCCATTTGCATATTTATTTCCGTTTGTTTTACCTTTCATGAGCAAGTGGTGCGCTGAAATATTCTCTTTAAGCATAACAGAACTGGTGCTTCTATTTCTTTGCACCCAAAACCTTAATAACATACTCCAATGTTGTCTGTATTGTGAATGGATTGATTCCAAGAGATAAATTTTCTCAGTGGTAGCCTAATTTTGACATTGAATTCTTGCCACTTTACAAATAGAGTTTAAGATGGTCTTGGTGTTTAATGTTGTGAAGGGTTAGTATCATTTTATTTTATAGATCCTATATTGATATGTCAGACCATTTTTTGCACAAGTGGAAGCATTGAATGGGTTTCCCAAAAAGGTTGCATTATGTTTCTAGAATGCTTCATGCATTTCCAGTAAAACACTAAAAGCTAGATGCCAAAGATGTTTGTTAAATGTTGCTTATCAATGCATAGACAGGGTTAGTGCATGTCATATATTCTCATTGCTTTATTGAACGCTGGGCGTTGTCAATGTGTTCATGGATTGAGTTTTAACTCGTTGAGTTTTCTGTTTTCACGGAATTGAGTTCAATAGCTGCAGTAACTTTGATTATTTTGAGTCCTATTATTCATCAAGTTTTGTACCTCTGTAATTGGAATTGGTTCGATAGCTGCATAACAACCAGGAGTTTTCGATAGTCTGGGTATTTGTCTATGAAATCTGGCACATTTTCAAGCCTTGAAAAAGTGAAAATACGCAAGAATAACCCCATGGGATTAATGCCCAATTCATTTTAAGGTCTCCCTTGTGTTTATATGTTGCTGTGTGTCAGCAACAATGGCGTTCAGAAGGGGAGGACTCTCCCACGACAGTAGAAAATTAGGCACTTCCAGGTTTGGTGTCGAATATATAAGGGGAGGATTCTCCCATGGAGACCACAATTACTGGCAGGGGATGACTATTTAACCTCAAGCAATGGTGGAGAAAACCCAAACGAACAGGATGAATTAGGCACTTCCAGTTTGGTGTCAAGATTCAAACCACTCCGTATCCCTGCTAGAGTAGGGTATATATTTTATATAATGTAAGTGTCAAGATATGAGTTGGTTGAATACGTGGCATATATAAAGGTATAGACACAGACAAATACATTCAAGAAATTCCACGGTGATAAGTCAGTTGGCGGATGTACCAACAAAAATCCTAACAAACTGTCCAGTTAAATACCAGAACGAAATAGCAATTTCAATGCAAATGATCTGTGGAATATACCAGAACGGAATAGCGATTTCAACGCAATTGATAGGTGGAATAGGGATCTGATTTTCCAAATAGAGGGCATGGGTTTGACTTCGTTTTTTTGGTAGGGAATAGTATTATAGTAATAGTTTTAAAACCTTTTCCTTGACCAGTGGAAGCATGAGAATTATCGTTAGAATCTAGCATAAAAGGAAATTAATGGTATGCATGTCATGACCTCTGTTTTGACTGAGAGAGTACCTACATGACAGGGATCAATAAGTCAGCAGCACTTAATGAGAGATTCCGGAACTACTTACAGGAACAACAGCAAGATGCTAATCAGAATCAGCATTGTGAGATATAAATATTAATGAATATGAAACTGGCAAAGGAGTTGACGTGGAGATTGCATACAGGCCGAGTTTGTTGTATGCGATGACACTCTTTGACACTTTGAAAAAAGAAAAAACCTTCAGAGATTTGTCACAGCTTGAACCAATTGCAGATAGACATGAGGATTCCCACCATTCTTCTAGAGGATTCAGAGTGATCTCAAGTGAAATGTGCAGGTAACATTTCATTGAAACATCTCAAGTGTTCTGTAGATGGGCTTGGTGAAAACATCTCATTGAAGACATGTAGTTCTCAACAATATGAGAATTTGGAAGTGATTATGCTAACCAGCAAGTCAATTCATGAAAGTAGGGCCGTGCCTCCTATAATTGGAGAGGTTTCTTTATTCAAAGAATCCGCCCTATTTGATTTATTTCGAGGGTTTTGATTGGCTCTAGCTGTAAGTTGCATATTTGAAGCAGAAAGGCATGATTTATTCCCTTACAAGAGTATTGTATGAAAGATGCTGTTTGAGGAGCTCCACATTGTTGAAAGCAACTACAGGAGGGGTTTGCTGTTGGAGGGTAGAGTTACCTTTTTTAATGGGGTTTACCCTGAACAGACAGCAGTTTGCTTTTGTTACCAAAAATTCATTGAAACCGCAATTTGAAACAGAAGTCAGCAAACAGGAATTTGAGAAAATTATAAATTACTTCAACACACCTGAAACGAGCTAATTAAACGGTCTTTATATTCCCCAAGTAATTGTCTGGTAACAAAAGTTGAACTGTTCTATGAAGCTACAAACTTTTCCATTAAATTCTACTTAATGTCTCCACTCTCCCACGAACCTCTGATACCATGTCATCATCACTACCCTATCAAGAATATGAAAACAAACCAAGAATCGAGAGCAAATGTCCACAACAAACTTAGCAACATCTCTCTTTTATCACACCCAATAAACCATCTCTTTATTTACAAATAAAACATAATAAGACTAGCCACCGGATGGCTGTGCCTGTACTATTTTTACAACCCTGAAATAACCTCAACTATCAGAATTACATAAGTACTAGACACTGCTGCTTTCGCTGTCTTGTTTATAACTCAGTACTATTTTGACAAGGATTAAACAATCTCAACGATTGTTCTTTGGAGCAGAGCACTACCTCTTATGCAGAGGTTTTTATTCAATTGTTGGTGAAGGTGATCGATAATTCCCGCACCCCTTTTGCAGTTTTGGACAGTTACGAACATTACGCTCGTCTAAAGACATCGAATTCTTCCAACACCAAGATATCAACGTTTCAAGGCACGGCAGCTTCTCTACTCGTTCACACCCGTTGAGATTTAACTCTCGAAGTTTTTCCCAACTGTAAAACTCCCCTAATTGCCTCAATTCTTTACAAGAATAAAAGGTCAGATGTTGGCAAATAAGCTATCAAGTTGCTTCTGCTTCCCTATGGTCTTTGGAATGTCTCAAAGGGGAGCCCATATTTTTAGAGGCATCTGCAAATGCAAATATTTAGGTTTCAGCTACAAGTAGATATATAAATGAAATGGGTTGAAAATATAAATCAAGACACATTTATCTACTTGAAATCCATGCTGCCACAATAGTTGTAATTTCCTCCCAGTCACTTATAACGCATCCCCTTGCGTATCGGATATGAAGGTACTGACCTCAGTGAACTTCGGTTATTACCTGTTCATTGAAGAAAAGTATACAGATCTGTCATTCTCCGAGCAAAAAAAACAGATCTCTCACTTTCATTATCTACTAATTCAATGAGAAAAAACATACACTAGGCAGGTCTACCATGCTCGGAGCAAACAAACTTGAAATATTCATTTTAAATAGGCGACAAAGGTCGAAATGATTGAAGTACCTAGGTCCAATAAAACTTCAATCTTTGTTGTTGATCCTCTGCTGCAAACAACTACCAAATCAATCTGCGTTGTTGGTTGTCACAAGGTTTTATAAGCCGATCTCCCAAATCTATCGGCTGGATGTGGGTTGACTCCGGAAAAGATCAGAAGAATGACAGCCCCTTCACTTCATGACAACCTCGAGTTCATCCGCTTCTACTATGGAAGAAATGTGTTTCCTCCTTTCACCATTTCCAGCAAACTTGCAATCAGTTCTCTGCTAGGTAGGTAACTCTAAAGATGAGAGAGCAAAATGTTCTTGACATCCGGACCACCTGTGATTGATAAAAACGTCGTACTAAATGATGCTAAAGGTGAAAAAGTTAAATGTTCTTGACATCCAGACCACCTGGTGTGTGAAAACGTGGTAACAGGGGTTATAATGGCTTGTAAGTCCTGGCGGAGTAGGAGGCCGAGGAGGGAAGAGGGAAAAAGCTTTGTCAATGTGATGGAGAGCGGTTGCCATTGATGAACAGAAAGATGAAGGCACAGACGCAGACAGACAGGCAAATGCAAAGATGATGAAGCCGAGGCAGGAAGATATAGATAACAAGATAAATAAAGCTCGGCCCAACATACATATGATCGATGATTCGCTGGAACTGCACGCAGCAATGTTGACCTACGCCTTCAGCGGCGACATCCCACCACATAAAGATTCTTGATGTTGGTTGCGAACAGACAGGCGTTTAGTGCCTGACAGCTTGTGAGTTGTGATGTGGTCCTTTCTTAACCGATAGTGCTGCCCAGTGGCCATGACTCCCCCTCAAAACCAACCACTAGTTTTGCACAGTAATCCATCGAAAAACCTAACTACCAAGATGGTTAGTTGGGGGCACATGGCCACGAAAGCAATTTACTTGGTATTAACATTTGTGAAAGTGATCTACGGTGCGAATTTAGCCAAAGAGGTTCGGTTCCCAGTGGGGCTACCAGCCACTACTGAGGCAACTCCCACTTGTTAAAAAAGACTTACACAGCTGAGAATAGTGTCATCAACACAGCTCATTGGATGTTGGTTACAAATTTAAAAAACATTCATAATTCTTTATAGATTTGATCATATAGTGTGAAGCACGCCAAAAGAGGTAACAACACAGTTCTAAATGCTTTAGAAAAAAGATCGAGCAGACCCGCAATTAGATGTATTGTGTCTTTGAGAGATTAGACTCGTCCATATCAATGTAAATAAATGATGTTTTGGACATATTTAAAAAAAAAAGGATGAGTCTTTCTTCAGAAGTTATATCGCAATTTTTACATATATACAGAGGTGAGATGATTACAATATTTGGAGAGCAGAACTGAGATGTCGAGGGTCAAACCCGGTGCGCAGGCTATTAACCCGGGTGCGGAGGCTATTAACAGGCCGTCCTATTTAAGCAGGATAATGCCCATGTGCATTTTGGACATATTTATGAGTAGTAAAAGAGTTAATTTGTTTAGTATCTAGGATAATGCCCATGTGCATTTTGGACATATTTATGAGTAGTAAAAGAGTTAATTTGTTTAGTATCTAGTTTTTATTATGGTATTGGTTTGAATTTATGGAAAAGAGTTTTAAGGATATAAATTTATTTAAAAATTAAAAAAAAAAACATGGAAAATTTGTCATTCTTTTAATATTAGTCTTTAAAATTTTCTCTTTTTGACCCAAAGGAAATATAAAAAGTGACAGTCAATACTTAGGAATATAAAAAGTGTATTTCTTTATTAAAAAATGTATTTGTTCAATGAATGATGACTCTTAACATCAATTTTAACTTGTGATTGTCCATTAGGCTATTGGATTTACTATATCAACACTTTGACCTATAAGATTATTGAAGAACCCCAATTTCTATCCATCTCAAAATGTTTAAAATTATGTTTGCAATGAAGTCAAAGCTAAGTTTGTCATAATACTAGAGAAAGTAGTTAGTGACTTTGTAGCCATATTTCAATATATTATTATTATTATTTGGATTATTGTCTTTTAGGACTATTGGATTTACTTTATCAACAATTTGACCTATGAAATCATGGAAGGATCTCAAGTTTCATCCATCTCACAATGTTGAAATTGATGTAGGCAAGGAAGTCAACGCTAAATGTGTCATAGTACTAGAGAAAGCAATTAGTGGTATTGTGGGCATAGTTCAATCTATTATTATTATTGAGACTATTATCCCTTAGGGCTATTGGATTTACTTTATCAACAATTTGACCTATGAGATCATTGAAGAAGCCCAAGTGTCATCCATCTCACAATGTTTGAATTCATGTTGGCAATAAAGTCAAAGCGAAGTGTCTCATAGTGCTAGAGAAAGTAAATAGTGACAATGTGGCCATACTATAATCTATTGTTATTATTGGGCTTAACCTAGCTTGAAGGAGTGAAGTTATGGGTGAGGAAAGTACAATCCATGATGTATTTAATTCATTTGATAACACATAAGCATTATTGTTGCTCCACTTCCAAACATGTGCCATCTTATGGTTTAGATTATTGCAATCTCATTTACATCATCCTAACAATTGACCATGTACTCAATACTCCAATAGATTTTCTAGTTGCTTGAGTAAGTGGCAATGCCATTAACACTTTTGACATCCAATGTGAGCATCTAATCATTCTTCTTGTTCATGGAAACTTTTTCAAATGAACTAGGAGAAAATGCCCATTATTTAATAGTTGTTAGCCCTCCCTAGGTTTATTCTCAAATCCCCTGCCACTATCCCTCCCTTTGACAAAGTGTTTGATGGTGAAGCCCAAGTTGGGCATTCCTTGTACTATCATTAATAGGAGAAAGCATGTAAAATATGTTCCCAATCCTAATCGAGGGTGAATCCACGAAGATGTATTCCACTTCTTAGTAAAATGTGGCAATGAAAATTTGACATTTTACATATTTTTTAAATTGAAGGCCTCAAAACTCATAGACACCATGTGAATTTTGAAATGTAATTAAAAATAAAATTGTAATACATTATGTTATGGTATGTGTATCTCTGTGAAATTTGCATTTAATTATATGTTTGTCTCTACAAATTTCTGGAAAATTTAACAAGTGATTTTTGTTACCATCAGCTAATTCAGTGCTTAATGCATATTTTTTCAAAAAATAAAATAAAATGAGCCCTATCTATACAAGATGTACCTTATTTCCTTATCTTTTAATTATATTATTTTTGGTAAAATTAATTATTATTTTTATTTTTTTGAAGGAAATAAATAATATTAAATCTCATTTTATACACCTTCAATATCCCAACCATAATTAATCCTGCTTTCTTACATAAAATATAAAAAAACTAAAATATGTAGTTTTTTCCACCTATATTTAATAAAAAAATAGTAAATTTATATTTTATATTTTTTTTTAAATGCAATAATAAATATTTTAAATCTCATTGTATATACCTTCATGTTCCCAAAATAATTTTATCCTTTTGAAGAAAAAACATCCTAGTAGAACACACATGTTTTATAATTATTTAATTGTATAGTTTTTACACTGTGAATTTTTCTCAGAACAACTTCATGAATTCGTTTTAATTTTTAAAAGAAAATAAACTTAAAATATCATATGAGATGAGAAAGTGTGAAAATGTTAATATTGGATAGAGTATTCAATGTTCATTATATTAGCATCAAGTCCACCACTTGACATGGAAGAACCCCTAGAGTTAGATATCATTTTTGGGATTCAACTGCGTTAAGTAAGTCATTCAAACGTATGACCATTTCCATGAGAGGTAGTCGTAACTGACTAATTTCTCATGATTTTTGAATAGTTCACTTAGCACTCATTGCGTCGGGTGATGCTCACAGGGGTGAAGAAGTGGGATTGAAACTAGTGAAAAGTGGAGAACGAATCACATAGCATCAATCATCACTTCCGGGGCTTACACCCGGTAACCAGGACTTTCCAGGAGATCACCCATCCCATATCTCCTCTGGCTCAAGCGCGCTTAACTGTGGAGTTTTCCCCACAATCAAGCCCACTTAGCTTGCTATCCCATTTGCAAAACCTTAGCAAGCATTGTGCCTCATGAAACATTCAAGTAGAGATCCCTTGATTCTTTTTTAATTTAAGTATGGGTGTTTACGCAGTGCATTATATTAGATATCATTTTGGGATTCAACTGCGTTAAGTCAGTCATTCACGTATGACCATTTTCATGAGAGGTAGTCGTAACTGACTAATTTCTCATGATTTTTTGAATAGTTCACTTAGCACTCATTGCGTCAGGTGATGCTCACAGGGGTGAAGAAGTGGGATTGAAACTAGTGAAAAGTGGAGAACGAATCACATAACATCAATCATCACTTCCGGGGCTTGCACCCGGTAACCAAGACTTCCTAGTAGGTCACCCATCCCAGATCTCCTTTGGCTCAAGCGCGCTTAACTGTGGAGTTTTTCCCCACAATCAAGCCCACTTAGCTCGCTACCCCATTTGCAAAACCTTGGCAAGTATTGTTCCTCATGAACCATTCAAGTACAGATCCCTTGACTATTTTTGAATTTAAGTATGGGGGTTTACGCAATGCATTATATTAAATATCATTTTGGGATTCAACTGCGTTAAGTAAGTCATTCATGTATGACCATATCTATGAGAGGTAGTCGTAACTTGACTAATTTCTCATGATTTTTTGAATAGTTCACTTAGCACTCATTGCATCGGGTGATGCTCACAGGGGTGAAGAAGTGGGATTGAAACTAGTGAAATGTGGAGAACGAATCACATAGCATCAATCTTCACTTCCGGGGCTTGCACCCGGTAACCAGGACTTCCCAGGAGGTCACGCATCCCAGAACTCCTCTGGCTCAAGCGCGCTTAACTGTGGAGTTTTTCCACAATCAAGCCCACTTAGCTTGCTACCCCATTCGCAAAACCTTAGCAAGTATTGTGCCTCATGAACCATTCAAGTAGAGATCCCTTGACTCTTTTGAATTTAAGTATGGGGGATTACGCAGTGCATTATATTAGATTCAACTGCGTTAAGTAAGTCATTCAAACGTATGACCATTTCCATGAGAGGTAGTCGTAACTGACTAATTTCTCATGATTTTTGAATAGTTCACTTAGCACTCATTGCATCGGGTGATGCTCACAGGGGTGAAGAAGTGGGATTGGTCATACATTTGAATGACTTACTTAACGCAATTGAATCCCAAAAATGATATCTAATATAATGCACTGCGTAATCCCCCATACTTAAACCCCTAGAGTTGTGAAAACTCTTATTCCAAGGGGTTATGATTTATGGTATTTAGCTTTTCTAATAGGATTTTAGAATACGACCCAGTATAAAGTAGATGTATAGGTGTAATGTAAGAAAATATGTAAACATTTTTACATATATCTTCAATATTTTGAATTTATACTAATATGTTCAACTTATAAGATGTAAAAGATTTGTAAACATTTACATGTCCGCTCAATTAAATAATAATAAAAGGTTAAAAGTAATGTAAGGTCTAAAATGGGGTAGATGTTGTAGTGTCCAAAAGAATAAAATTCAATTTGTTATATTGTAATTTTGTTTTTATTAATAACATTTGATAAAATGGAATTATAATATACATATCACATTAAAATATGTAAGTAGTAGTTATAAGTTAAAGTCTGTTTTACCTTATAAATTAAAATAATGATTGTGTAACAATATTTAAATTTAAAAATAAGCACATAGAAATGTTAATACTTACAATAAACTTACAATATAAAAATATTTTTAACCATGGATATTCACACACTTTATCATAGATATTATTAACTTATAAATAAGTTTTATTAACAATACCATGGCTAATCAATACCACATGCCCAAAAAAAGATCTCTCATTCACAACCAAAATTATTTTATTTGAATTTAGTTATAACATTTTTTTAATTAAAATCTAAAGAAAAAAAAAACATAATTACTTTTTTTCTATATCTAAACCATCTATCATATTAAAATATGTAAGATATAAATAGTAGTTATAAATTAAGATCCATTTTACCATATAAATTAAAATCATAAATTTGTAACCATATTTGAATTTCACTAATAAGCTCATAAAAACTTAATGGTATTGGCCTCCACTTTACCATTGATATTATTAGCTTGTAAATAGGCTTTGTTACAATGCCATGGAAAATACCATGGCCCGTCTGTTGAAGAAAGTGTAACTAGGTTCAGTATTTACAAATGTAATTTTGATCTTTGTACTAGTCAAGAAAAAGAAATATTATTTTTGTAAATTATAAGAATGAGTTTCTTGCTCACTTCATAAGTCTAAGAAAGTCAAAGAGTCAAAGTCATATATAAGGAGCTCTTCTTAAGCCCATGTGTAATGTATATGGGTCAACCGATTGTCTAGAACAACCCTCCAAAGACAAGCACAATCACTCTTGATGAAGTCAACATCCAAACTAGATAAAATATAGTCTTGTTGGCTCAGAATGAAGACACAATAGTTCATTTGTACTTGTTAGTTTATTATGGAGATGAAACCACTATATATACCCAGTGAGGGTCTATGCAAAACATAGACATGGATATTGGATTCCTCTGTGATTTTCATTGGTATAGTATAGAAGAAAAACTCAAACTTTCTGAATTAATTCGATGGGTACATGAGTCTACAATTCACATTACAGGAGGACACTATTTTGAGGTCATTGAAATTTGGTTGATATTTACAGTGGCACATTTGTAGTCTCAGCACAATCATTTATGATCGATAGGATCACGATGATCCTAATATAGGCTCGACACATTTGTTATATTACACTCTCAGCATAACTACAATAATAGTATCTCTGTCTCGACATACTTCTAAGATGGTCTCGATACATTTAACGATGAAGGGATACACACTTAGAATACTCTTTAGGAACAGTCACAGTCAAGGCATAAGTATGATGATAAGGATCTCAGAGATCTCACAGAGACACACCTTGTCTCATATTTTGGACACAGTCATAATCATGGCACAGTGATTTCACGACCATGATGAAGATATAATTACAAAGGCATAATCATAATAGAAGATCTTGGTGCAACTTCAGTATATAGATTTCGTAGGTACAATGATGATCTTCATAATTACATAGTGATAATCTCAGTAAATATGCAATGATGATCTCAGTAAATATAGAGTAATAAATTTAGTGAATGCACAGTAATGATCTTGATGATGGCATAACTATGATGATCACAAATATGACCTCAGTGAAGGAATAGTGAAGGTGATGATCTCAACAGTGAAGAGGATTGGTGTTTTGGTCTTGGAGTGGCTTAATTAGTTCAAGGGGCATGGTCTTGGTATTCATCAATTGGAATCTCTATAAGAATAATTTTGCAAGGGTTTTCCTCTCCAAGAGGGAGAGGTTTTGCCCCTAGCAGAAAGCCAACATTTTGTGTTCTTATCTCTTTTCTTTGGTAGCTATTTGATGAACTAAAGAAGGCACACTATAATATTAAAGAATATGCTAATAAGAAAAAGTTAAATACCTCACAAATATTTATCATGCTAATAAGAATCTCATTAACTTCACATTCCTTAGATTCTTCAACATGGTATCAGAGCTATGGTTACAGTCTAAGTCAAAGGAAGGGCAGAAAAGAGACATTTCAAGGATCAAGTTTCTAGCAGGGCATCAAAGCAAGCTAAAAGGATATAAAGATCTGCATTGAAGAAACAAACCCTGATCTTGATCAAACCCTATAATTCTACAACAACAATTCACATCTGCAATTTTTTTCTATGCAATCAAGGAGAGAGTCTACAATAGCAAGAATTTGTGTCTCCACAATCATCATCAAAAGGCCACTAAGACCCTCATCAAGATGTCTACAAAGCAAGGTAACTCAAAGGATATACAAATCAAAGATCACCTCATCTTGAAACAGGTTGAAACCCTAGCAACAATCATGATCTACACTACAAAAGAAGGCAAAGCATATTGAAGGAGAAAAATAATTGTCATCATCTTCAAGGTTATAAAAGAAAGGATCATTTCATTGCCCTAGGAGAAAATCACTGAAGGAAAGAAAAATATCATCCTCATCAAAAGGAGCAACATTTTTCCATTGAAGAAATGCTTTCCATCAAAGAGAAGATCCTCCAAGAGGAAAACTCCAATACATCTTCTCCAACAAGAATCAAAGTGATCAAGTAGAAGAGTTCATCTTCACTTGTCAAGTATATATATTTCATTTTGATAATAGATTTTGATGAAGTGACTTCATGACTGCAAGGATATCTATGGATTGAATGGGACATCAAAGGTCCTTGCATGAAATCAGGAAGATGGTCATAATCCTCATAGATAAAAGAAATCGATGAACATATCAAGGAAAAATGTATTCTTTGAATTCACGGGAAGGAACTCTTAAGGTTCTCTCATCAAACTGTACCAAGAAAGAAGACATCAAAGAGATATATGAAATGCTAGAGGATACATTATTTGAAAAATGTAGTATAGAAGGTCAAATCACTTAGACCTGATCTACACAAAATGAAGGTATCAAAAAAAGAAATAATATCTTCATAAGATCTTAATTGAGAGATCTATGAAAGATGATAAGAAGATAATCATCAAGGTAACAAATAACCATGAACAAAGAAGAATACCTCATTCGAATCTATGTTAGATAGAAGTCAGAAATGTTGAAGGACACAATTATGTGCAGAAAGGAAAAAAATAGAATAGTATAAGATTTAATGTTATGGAAAGAATATGGAAAGAATCTCATATCGCTAAAAAGATGGAGGAAGCCAAAGAAAAGGGGAAAGGAAAGAGAGAGCAATAGATCTCCAATACAATTAATATGGCCTCCCTCACAAAAGGATATTATCATAATCTCATCGATCTTTTGTTAAATATATGACCATAATGTTAAGATGCATCATGGCATCATGAAAGCATTAGAAGCAACAGCTTGTGGCATCACCATGGGAATCATTAAGAAAAATATCCATGGTAGTCAAACATGACTCTTGGGAACCTTATTGGACATTGAAGGAAAGGAAGAAGTCATCCAAGATAGGTTGTATAAATTCCCACTGTAGATCAACAGATCTTGTAATATACTAAAGCAAAATACAAGATCTACTTCTACAACAAACTTTGCAGAAGTTTAATCGAATATGAGTAAAATCAAATAAAACACATATAACTGAGAACGAGAAATCAATCACACATGAAAACATAAGAATACTCTAGGGAAAGCCTCCGCTAAAAACCCTGATCTCTGTATTATCATACAAGTGGAAATATGTTCAGATTACAAAAAGAATCAGCTCACAAGCTATCATGCTCTCACTGCAATCCAACAATACAGCTCACAGATTGAATAGATACAAGATATGCCTTCCCTTAGCCCTCCAAGCCTCCTATTTCCTTGCACAGTTTTCCTTGGGGTCTAGTGATGCCACCTATGTGAATTAGTTGAATCACAAACTCGCTAAACTAAAGAAATAACTGCACAATCTCTAAGAAATGAATTCCTTCTGCATGCAAGAGATATTCACAATGGAATATTCTTGCAACTAATAGTACCTTGTCCCTCCATCTGATATCTACTAGGTCTCTAACTAAACTGACATGCATGAGTTATTTATGAGAGAATATTCAGTTATCTGAAGTGCAGTAGTTACATGCATGCATGAATTAACTAACTAAACTCACAATTAACTCAACAAACTATTTGAACTAATCTAACTGGACTTAACTCAGGTAACTGAGCTAACTAATTACAACTCAAATTACAACTGATCCTTATCTCTTTAACTAAGGGATAAATTCCTCAATCAATGGGATAACTGTTGCATGTCCTCACATAGACTTCATGTTTGATTTTATACAACTAATTAACTCAATATGAATTAATTAATTATTCTACAAACAACTGCTAAGATCAAATTCGAATTTTACTTCTCTATTTTAGTTCAGGGACTAACTAAAATAGGAAGGTATCCTGAAATGCTATTTAAAGTAGTGCTAAATTTAACACTTCTATTTTTAGCATTTCTTGTTGCTATTTTCAACGCTCCCTCTCAATAAGAAAGAGATTATCAGTAACCCCAATCCTATCTCTGTGGAACTCGAACTTGCATTTTGACAATGCCTTCATCAAAATATCTACATCGTGTTCCTCAGTCGAAACAAACGGCAGAAACATGATCCTCTTGACCACATAGTCTCAAAGATGGTGATACCAGATATCAATGTGCTTGGGCCTGTCATGAAAAATTGGATTCTCAGAGAGTTTGATAAAACTCTGATTATCGTAGTAGATCACGATTGGATCCATCCTCCAACCAAACAATCCCACTAGAATCTTTCGCATCCAAATGGCCTCACATGCAGCCTGATGAGTAGCCATGTATTCAGCCTCTGTTGAGCTAAGTGCAACTGATCTGTGTTTCCTGCTGTACCAAGAAACTGCAGCTAAACCAAGGTTGAAGATTCCTCCAGAAGTGCTCTTCCGGTATGATGGACTCCCTGCCCAATCTGCATCTGTGAAGCCTTGAAGCTTCACTCCCTCTGTTTGTCTGTACCACAATCTGAATTGAGATATGCCTCTAAGGTATCTCAGCACATGCTTCACTGCCTTCCAAAACAGCTTGGTAGGCTGAACCATAGCTTGACTTAGTTAGTTCATCCCAAAGCATAAGTCGGGTCATGTGTTAACCAGATGCATAAGTGAACCCACCAGCTACCGATAAACAGTAGCAGCTACTACCTCACCTGAAGTGGCATCCTCCTTCCTCCAGTTCCCAGCTAGAGGAGTCTGCATGGGATTGCACTTCTCCATGTGAAAGCGCCTGGGTATCTCATTGGCATACTTTCTTTGAGACACAAATACTTCCCCATATTTCTACCACACCTCCATGCCTAGAAAGTAGTGCATAAGACCCATGTATTTCATCTCGAACTCTCTTGCAAGGTCCTCCTTGCAAGACTGGATCAACTGATCATCACCTGTCAAAATCAGATCATCGACATAAAGAACAATGATCAATGGCTTACCTTCTACCATGATGTGGTAAAGGTTCGCATCTTCTTCACTCTTGGTGAAGCCCAAGTGAAATAATTGTCGATCTTCGTGTACCAAGCATGAGGTGCTTGCTTCAGCCCATACAAAGCCCTCTTGAGTCGGCACACATGAAACTCATGATTGAAGGTCTCAAAACCCTCTGGCTACTCAATGTACACCTCCTCCTCAATCTTCCCATTGAGGAACGTTGTCTTCACATCCATCTGATGGATCTTCCAACCCATCTGAGCTGATAGTGCCAACATCGATCTGATAGATGAGTACCTTCCTACAGGAGCAAAGCTCTCATCGTAGTCGATCCCCTCATCCTATGAGAAACCTTGGGCAACAAACCTTGCCTTATGTTTCTCAGCACTGCCATCAGCTAGCTTCTTTACCTTGTAAAGCCATCTGGAACTAACCACTGACTTGTCCTAAGGTTTTGGGACAGCATCCCACACACTGTTCTGAATGTTAGAGTCGTACTCCTCTACCATTGCATCAACCTAGACTGGTTGTTGGACTGCCTCCTTGAAAGAATAAGGTTCAGAGTCTACGCACTCCCCAACCAGGGCCATGTACCCAGTGTACCGCTCGGGCGACCTCCTCTGTCTGCGTTGAGAAGATGGTTGTCCCACATTCTCCCGCACATCTAACATCAACCTGTTAGCTTCCCTTGAGCGTTTTTTCCCATCTCTGGAAGTCTCAGCATGAGTGGATGTCTCCACTCCTGGTTGCTCCACATCAATCTCAAGCTCCTCCTCCTCAGGAACCGAGAGTTCCTACTCTACATGCAACTTGAGCTCCCTCTCAAGTGATACTCGCATGGCTTTCTACTCATCAAAATTTAGATCCCTGTGTACCATTGTCCTCTGACTGGTAGGCAGGTACACCTGATCTTTGTGGGGTGTATCAGTGTACCCCACAAGTATTCCCAACACAGATGTTGGATCTAGCTTCTTCTAGGCATCTTTAGTCACATGACAGTAAATTGATGATCCAAAGATTCGGAAGTGACTCACAGCTGGTCGCTTCTCAAAAAAGGCCTCCATAGGTGTCTTCATTCCCAGTATACGATGCGGGTTTCTGTTCTACAAGTATACTGTTGTATTACATGCCTCAGCCCAAAAATGAAGTAGTAGGATTTGGTCATTCAACATTGCTCAAGTTGCTCCAACAATCAATTTGTTCTTCCTTTTGGCCACCCCATTCTACTATGGGTTATGGGGTGCCGTCAACTCCCGTTTAATTCCTTTTGCAACACAGAAGTCCTTAAATTGTTGGGAGACATACTCTCCACCATTGTCGTTGCGCAAGGCTTTTATTTTATTTCCAAATTCTTTCTCTACCAAGGCTTTAAACTCACAAAACCTCAAGAAGGTCTAATCCTTCTTTTGCATAAAGTAGATCCAGCATCTACGAGAAAAACCATCAATAAAAATAACATAGTACCTTTTTTTAGCGATGGAGGCTGTAGAGAATGGTCCACAAACATCTAAGTGAACTCTCTTCAGGATTTCTCCAGCTCTAGTGTCTCGATCCAGAAAGGAATATTTCGCATACTTACCCAAGGTACAACCTTTGCATGTATTTTTCTGCTCTAGTTTTCCCTTGGGAAGTCCAGTATAAATCTATTGCATGATCTTCAGGGCTCCATGGTGCAAGTGGCCGAATATTCTATGCCATAGCTCGCCCACATCTTGGCTCTGCACCATCTCAATTTTGGAAATCAATGCAGCACAATTGTCTACCTCCAGCTTGTAGAGATTCTTTACTCGAATCCCAATTCTCTTAGTCTGTCCAATGATGATATGCCTCAGGAATACCTTTCCTTTACTAAATACTTTGTCATAACCTTTATCTTCTACCATAGCAATGGAAACAGGATTCTTCTTTGGACCTGATACATACTTTACATCAGTCAGGGTGAGAGGAGCTCCATGCTCCCTCTGAAACACAATCGTACCTTCACCTGAAATGCGGTACTTTCCATCATCGCCCATCTCGATCCGCATCTGGAGATCCTTCTCCTCGAAGGTACTGAAAAGATTCTTATCACCTAACATGTGGAATGAAGCTCCACTGTCCAGGTACCACACACATACCATCATGGATGAAACCATGCATACGATAAGAGAGAAATCCAACTCAAACTATGAGGCCAGTGCCTCGCCATCAGATCCCTTCGAGGATCCTTTCTTGGATTTATTCAATGGACAATTCGTGGCATAATGGCCCACTTCATAGCAATGAAAGCATCACACTTTCGATTTTTCAAACTTCTTCCCACCATAGGAAGAACTGGATTTGGAATGGGACGCCTTCCCTTTCCCCTTTCTCGCCTTACTCGCTAAGGCTAGATTTTTCCTCATCATCTTGCTTTGATGAGGATCCATCTCTGGTGCTTCTTCTTATCTCTTCCTGCATCAGATTTGACCAATGTCATTCCCAATTTGGCAGTTTTTTTCTTCCATTAACCGAGTCTTGGTAGCTATGCCAACTCTTAGGAAGACCAAGGAGTGCAAGAATCACCATGTCATCATCGGTTGTCATGATCCCTACACTTCCAAGCTCATCCTTACAGGTGGTGAGCTTGTTCAGATATGTAGAGATCGTATCGCCCTTTTCACACTTGATTTTCCAAAGCTTGTCTTTCAGCGCCAGATTCCTCTGATCATTGTTGTTCTGATATAGATATTTCAATGTTTTCCACATTGAAAACAGTGTCTCCTTCCCATGGAGGCTCGAGACAATGTGGTCTCGAACTCCCTCCAGGAGGATTCTCCTTACTCTAGCCACACATTTCTTCCATTCCACCAATTTTGTAGCATCATTTGTTGCGGGCTTGGAGACTTCTTGATCAATGAAGTTCTTTAGATCATTATGCTCTAATACTACTTCCATGTGATCCTTCCAGGCTATATAATTCGAGCTTTCATCAAGGGCATACTCAAGTCTTAAATCGCTAAACTCCCATGGTGAAATTGAGATGTGATAAGAAATTGATTTCTATATTCAAGAACCTCAAACTTTGAACTTCTCCCTTCTTGTATATTGTTCTTTGATTTGATCACCTTTTCTCTAATACCATGTAGAAATTCCCACTATAGATCAACAGATTATGCAATATACTAAAGCAAAATACAAGATCTACTTCTACAACAAACTTTGCGGAAGCTTAATCGAATATGAGCAAGATCAAATAGAACACATATAACTGAGAATGAGAAATCAATCACACATGAACACAAAAGAATACTCTGGGGAAAGCCTCAACTAAAACCCCCAACCTCTATATTATCATACAAGTGGAAATATGATCATATTACAAAAAGAATCAGCTCAGAAGCTATCCTACTCTCTCTGCAATCCAACAATACAGCTCACAGACTAAAAAGACACAAGATATGCCTTCCCTCAGCCCTCCAAGCCTCCTATTTCCTTGAACAGTTTTCCTTGGGTCTAGTGATGCCACCTGTGTGAATTGGCCTCATCACACACTCACTAAACTGAAGAAGTAACTACGCAATCTCTAATGAATGAATTCCTTCTCCATGCAAGAGATATTCACAATGGAATATTCTTGCAACTGATAGTACATTGTCCCTCCATCTAATCTCAATTGGGTCTTTGACTGAACTGACATGCATGAGTTATTTATGAGATAATATTTAGTTATCTGAAGTGCAGCAGTTACATGCATGCATGCATTAACTATCTGAACTCACAATTAGTTCAACAAACTATTTGAACTAATCCAACTGGACGTAACTCAGTTAACTAAGCTAACTAATTACAACTCAAATTACAACTCATCCTTATGTCTTTAACTAAGGGATAAATTCCTCAATCAATGGGATAACTGTTGAATGTCCTCACATAGACTTCATGTTTGATTTTCTACAACTAATTAACTCAAGATGAATTAATCAATTATTCTACAAACAACTGCTAAGAACAAATTCAAATTTTACTTCTCTATTTTAGTTCAGGGACTAACTAAAATAGGATGGTATCCCAAAATGCTATTTATAGCAATGCTAAACTTACCAGTTCTATTTTTAGAATTTCTTGTTGCTATTTTCAACATAGGTCTCATCATACATCAAGTTGAAAAGGGAAACATCTGCCAGATGAGGATATACAAGATCCTCAAGATTCACTGATAGAATCCTAATCTGAGGATTCACTAATCTAGAGAGGAAGAAAGTGTTTCATCAAGAAATCCAACTCATGGAATTTATGGATGATGTTATGGTGACATAAGGATAGAAGGAGATCAAGTGGTTGAAGACACTTGAACCAAGAAAGCTATCAGAAGAAGCCTAGATGACCTAAAGGTGAAATGAGGTATGTATGCTTGTATTTAATTTCATAATGTCATGACATATGATTACATGTAATATGGATCATTACTTCTATCTTAAGAAGCATGATCAATGGAAAAGGATCTCTTCCTATGAAAGGATGTATAAAGGCATAAGCCACACTAGATGAAACAAACTTAATATCTCCTCATATATATTATGAAGTGGTTGACTACGATTACATAAATCTGATTAGAAAGCCTTGAGAATGGAATCTGTAAGGAAGGAAGAGATCATGAGCTATGAAACCATGATGAAGGCAATCAACATAAAAAGAACCAAGAAGACTTGACTAAGAAATCTCCCGGAAAGATATGAAGACTTTGATGGAAGTTTGGAAAAGATAGATACCCTTGACAGTATCTTTGGGAAATGTGTCAACAGGTACGAAGGATTTTGATACCTACTGAAAATATTGCATAATAAATATCCATTGCAAAACGTCGATTTGATTTAATGCTATGTTTTGATTTCTTGAATAATATCTAGATGAAGTTCATGTAGGGCTACTAGAACAAGATTTGTAAGTACAAGTACAACCAAAATTCCTGTGATGGATGGAAACTCCTAAAAATAAGAATGAAGTGATAGAAGTAGCCATATGAAGAAGGTTCCATATATGTACCAAGAAGGCCACTTTCCATGAAGAAAGGAATGACATGACAAAATAAGAAGGAAAGTGATCGATGGTCGTTTCCATACAAAGAGGAAGCTTAACTAATTTTCATTAAATCAATGAAAGAAGTTGATCAAGTAACTAAAGGACCCATGAAAAAGAAGTCGCTGATGAAAGGAGAATCCCTAACTAAGAGGGAGCTTGGATTGAGTCACCCCTGATTAAAAAGGAGTCATATATGTGTTTTTCCATTTCATGTGTCATGCACTATAACAGGACTAACAACCGTAAGTCTTAATGAAGGCCACGAATGGAAATGTAGACACATGAGAGACACAACATTCTTGTCTTCATCTGGGAAGAAAGAATGGAGGATTGGTTAATCCTCTAGCATTTGATGCTCTTTGAGGATGTGTAGGGCATCCAAGACAAGAGTAGGCAAGAGGATCAATATTATTTGAGGGTTGGGAACCCAAGATAAGAATAGTCCTAGAAGGTCATACTCAGTGAACACCCAGGTGGGTATGTACCTTGAGAGACAATGATGAAGGTGGTTATAGTCATTTCTCTCACAAACATTGTGCTCTGATCTAATGAGAGATAGAGTTCTCCGTCAAGGCCTTGTTGTGGAAACAATGTTGGTTACTATGATGCTATACATATGGGTTACCAATCTGATTCTTTTATGATAAATTCTCCAGATTGAGAATGACCAAGTACCGTTATAAATACGTCCCTAGTTAAGATGGAGCATTGAAGAAAGTGTAACTAGGTTCAATATTTACAAATGTAATTTTGATCTATGTACTTGTCAAGAAAATGAAATATTATTTTTGTAAATTATACGAATGAGTTTCTTGCTCATTTCATATGTCTATGAAATTCAAAGAGTCAAAGTTATGGATAAGGAGCTCTTCTTGCGCATATGTGTAATGTATATGGGTCAACCGAATGTCTAGAAAAACACTCCAAAGACAAGCACAATCACTCTTGATGAAGTCATCCTCCAAACAAGATAAAATATAGTCATGTTGGCTTAGAGGGAAGACACAAAATTTCATTTGTACAAGTCGGCTTATTATGGAGACGAAACCGCTATATATATCCAGTGAGGGTCTGTGAAAAATAGAGACATGGAAATCAGATTCCTCTGTGATTTTCATGGGTACATTACATAAGAAAAACTTAGACTTTATGAATTAATTTTTTGGGTATAGGAGTCTACACAGACTCTGTAAATTAATTCAAGGTCTCTGAAATGTCGTGGATATTTAAAGTGGCACAATTGTAGTCTCAACACAATCATTTATGATGGAGAGGATGTTATGAAACCAACTCACAAAAAGATAGAAAAGATAGATCAACGCCTTAGAATTCAGCCTCTTCGAGGGGCAACCTCCTTTACATTACAAAAAGGAAAGATTATTTGATGATTCAAATGAGAAAACCTCCTTTCTATATATAGGAGTCTAAGGAGTCACAATATAACCCAGCCGACCTAACAATAGTAATAAAAAGGCACAAAAATAACAATAGAGGGATTCTATAGGGCACAGTAATAACAATATGGGGACAATAGGGGCACACCAATATTAATAAGGGATATAACTACAATAGTAATCGGGTAATCACTAGTATTATAGGGACCTAACATGCCCCTCTCCTTCAAAAAAGTGTTGTCCTCAATGCTTGAGTAGTTCTGGATGCTTCTATATAAAATTATCATCCTCCCATGTGGAATCTTCAGTGGATAAGTTCTTCCACTTGATGAGATACTCCGAAAATTATCGATTTCGTAGCTGTCGAGTTCTTGTTTTTGTGACTGCTTCCGGTACCAATATAATTTTGCTTCCTCGTCAAGTTCTGTCAATATTGTTTGAACTGGAAGCTTGTTGCCTATAACCTTATTTAAACATGAAACATGGAAAACTGGGTGCACTTGAGAAGCTGCAAGAAGCTCCAATTTGTATGCCATGGTACTAATCTTTTGCAACACCTTGTACGAACCATAATACTTTGGTGATAATTTAGTATCCTTCTTAGCTTGCTTGAGGGAAATTTGTTTATATGGTTGTAGCCATAGGAATAACCAATCACCTACATCAAAAATTATTTCGATGTGATGTTGATTTGCTTGTTGTTTCATTCTAATATGCACGAACACGAGGTTGTCCTTTAAGAGTTGGAAGACTTGTTGTTGATGCTTGATGTGATGTTCCACTGCTTGAACCTTAGAATTTTCTCTTAAATATGATGTGATGGATGGTGACTGATATCCATAAAGTGCTCATAAATGGGGTAATTTTTGTTGTTGTATGGAAGGAAGTGTTATACCACCATTCAGCCAGAGGCAACCATTTCACCCATTATGTCTATTTATCAGATACAAAGCAACAAAGATATCCTTCCAAACATTTGTTTACTATCTTAATTTTCCCACTAGATTGAGGATGATAAGATGAGCTATGAGCTAACTGAGTACCGAGACAAGAAAATAATTTTGTCCAAAAATTTCCAATGAAAATGGGATCTCTGTCACTTACAATAATCTTTGGGTTTCCATGTAGCTTTTGAATTGTTTCCATAAATGCAGTAGAAATTATACTAGCTTTAGATGGATGTGATAATGCACAAAAGTGTGCATACTTGCTAAGTCTATCAACTACACCATGATGACACTCTTTCCTTCAGACTTGGGTAAACCTGTGATAAAATCCATTGAAACCTCCTCCCAACGTTGGCTTGGAATGGATAAAGGTTGTAATAGACCTCGGGTCTTAATTGTTTCAACTTTATTTTGTTGGCAAACCAAACATTCTGCCACCAACTTTTGAATATCCGATTTAAGGCCATCCCAAAA
>APFE030112010.1:102934-131019 GCA_000404065.3 Pinus taeda | reverse complement strand
AAACCCCACATATGTATATAATTTTCAGCTATAAAGATCAACCATGCTAGTGTGGAGGTTATGATCTTTTGCATAAAACATTGACATATAAGAGTATTGACATGTCAAATTTATATTAAATACTTTATTATATTATGAATTACAAAATGATATATTTTTCATAATATGAATAAATAACTTTTAATATATATTATTGCCCAAGGAGAGTGTGGTCATAATAGTTTTTACATAAAACATTGCCATGAAAAAGTATTGACTAATATTAAATGCTTCGATAAATTATGAATTAAAAAAATATATATTTTCAATATTACGAATAAATAACATTTATTGTGGTTTGTGAATATACATAAGGGAACTCAGTTTCTTGTCGGTTTAAAATTAGGTTTCTCACTTCTCTACTATATATTTGATTGCACTTGTCGGTTTAAAATTAGGTTTCTCAAGTCTCTACTATATATATTTGATTGCAGTTTTCTTTTTTGAGTTACCCGGGTTCACTTTCTTGTTTATTTCTTTATATGTGGTAATGCTCTGGGTAAACTCGATCGATCAACATATTTGTGAAATGGAAGTTATTCCGGAGGATGTTGTTCGAAATTGTTTGCTGAAAATGCCTTACAAATCACACGATACTCTGAAATCTGTGTGCAAAAGCTGGGAGGCTATACTCAGTAGCCCTACTTTCTATGGTGACAGGAAGAAATGTGGGACGAGCGAGCATCTGCTTTGCTTCGTTCAAACGAAATCTGTGGGACTTGTAGTAACGGTATGCGACCCTGTGAAGGGCACCTGGGAAAGGCTACCTCCAATCGATGATCCCCCCAATACTGAAATACCAATATGCTGTCAGTGCGTTGCTGTGAATCGCAAGCTACTTCTCATAGGCGGATACCAATCAGCAACTCTGATGAAGAGTGTTTATATTTACGACTTTGAGTGTGCGAGATGGCGTCGGGGAGCTGACATGCCGACACCTCGAACATACTTTGCGTGCTCTGTCTCTGTTTCCACCGGACTTGTCTACGTGGCCGGCGGGATCGACGAGCTTGACAATCCTCTTGCCTCTGCAGAAGCATATGACGTGGAGAAAGACAAATGGGAAATATTGCGTCCTATGATCGAAGCGCACGGCGAGGGAAGCGGCGGTGGTTTCGTAGAAGGTAAATTCATGGTGTTAGACGGCCAAGGGCAAAGTGCAGAAGTTTTCGATCCTTGTGTGGGAACGTGGAGAAGGGCACATTTCAGGGGAGAACTGTGGACAAGTTGTGTCATTTCTTCTTCTTCCGGTTGGGGGGAGTTGTACGTGTTCACTGAACACGAACAGGTGGAAAAGTATGACGTGGGGAAGGACATTTGGAGTGTTGTATCTACTCTTCCCATTCCCCACGATATTGGCTTCTTCTTTACGTGCGGTACACAGTGGCGTGACCAATTTTTTGTAAGCGGAGTGGGACGAGGACTGCCGCATCCAAACCTAGTGAAACCTATATCTTATCTATTCAATATGTCAACCAGGCAGTTGATGGAACTTAACGGTTATGGTGGGGAGCGCTTCGACGGCACCATCCTATCTGCAGCAACCCTGGAGATCTAGAGTTGTTAATACAGGATTTAGGTTTCTTTTAGTATGATACTTTAATTTAAATATAATAAAAAGGCAAATACAAATATTTATATTTACTTGATTAACTTGTTGAGAAATTCTTTAGGTTTACTGTACAAGAACCAGGAATATATAAATTCTTCACCCATTAAAATTTAGGTGTATTTATTTTCAAAAAGATAAGATGCAATAAATATTCAATACTATATTTTCTTTTTTCCATTAGAGCAAATGCTAAAAGATTTGAAAATTTCCATTTTTCAATTATAATATTAGGCATAAACATAATAGTTATATTTTGCAAAAAAATTAAGTTTAGCATGAGGTTTTTAAAAAGTGGAATAAATAATTAATATTATGTGAAATATAGAAGATGCTATAAATGAGATGGAATCTGCATTGAATTGTAAACAATGATGGATGGTTGTTGCTTGAAATGCAAAGGACAACATGAGGAACTCCCACAAAGGAAAATGCACATATCTATTTCACATTTGTAATTGATTTTTCAAATAAATCAAGTTTTCCATTTCTATTTAAATCTATTTTATTAAACATTAAAACATCAATAAATATTTGAGGCTAATTATTATTTTAATACCTTGACATTTTCATTTTAAAATCAATTTATTTTATAATAAACAAACTTCTAGATAAAAAAATATTTTTAATCAACAAATTTCTTATAATTTTACCTACTAGTAATCTAATAGAAAGGAAGAGCAAAAATATACCCTAGAGATCTTATAGCTAAGAAAGTAACACTATGTGTTTTGCTTCTAATCAACAAATTTTCACAACTAGACTATTATCAATTTCAATCATAAAATATATAAACAAATTTTTTTTTTAATTTTTGTTTTTTTTTTAATAATAAAATATACAATTTTTTATATATTTTAAAAAATAATTCAAGAGTTTTTTAAAATAAAGATTATAATATATATATATATTATATATTTCAAATATTTTTAAATCTAAAATAATTTTATTTATATTTCCTATATTATTAATCACAAATCACCAAATCCATAACATTGAGCATATACATCATAGTTAACATTGAGCATATAGGGAAAATATATTCTCTAAATAATTGAAAAAAATTCTTTTACTATTTTTAAATAGTATCGTCATTCTCCGATCAATACACAACATATCAAAGTTCGTTGAAGTGACATTGTATGACAAAAGTAAAAGTTATAAGTATGAGGCCTACATCTACATCTTTGCAAAAGATATTCACTGGTCTAAAATGGTTGCCGAGTCTAAAATGGTTGCCTTCAACAGAAATCACTGGTTGCTACTCACTATCCTTTTGTATTTTACATAATAAAAGCAGAAGGTGCATGAATTAAAAAAATTATTAAATAATATTATAATAAATTTCATTTTATAAAAGGTAAACCATTGGACTAAGAGATTATGTATTTAGAAGAGGGGAGCAAAATCCAATACATGAAATTTCAATATAGGAAAGAAAGGTTTACCTTTCATAAATTTCATTTTATAAAAGGTAAACCATTGGACTAAGAGACTATGTATTTAGAAGAGGGGAGCAAAATCCAATACATGAAATTTCAATATGGGTTTATATGAAAATCACAACATTAAATGTAATGTAGCAATATGGAAAATCAATGTTGAAGCTATATTTTATTTAGTTTCCACTAAATACCTTATTACCATTGGGAGCAAATCTTGCAAAGATATAGAAAGATAAGATTAGTCAGTTGTATTGTCAATATTTTCACAGTTAACAAAACAATAGATAAAAACATTTCTCACCTATGTAGCTATACTCTTACTATCAGTGGCTTTACCTCAGGAAGTCCTAACTAGTGTCTTTGGATGGTTATCCAAAACATTGCAATTGGTACTGATTCAGGCTAAGAAGTCTTAAAACTATTTTTATGCATATGGGGAACAACACTCCAATACAACAATGCATGTTCATAAATTACAATTTAAATAAAGGAAAAACCTTAAAAAGAGCAAATAGTAAATCTTTGTACCTTTTTTTTTTAAGAAAAAAAAAACTTTCTATTATATTAATAAGAAAAATAAAATAGATAGTATATTTGGCATAGCTTTTGAGTCTTTGTCTACATCATCAACAAACAAAAAACACGACAAAAATGGCTCCCTATCTCTTCCTATCTTTACAATATCCATATCTTTTATTCTCTAGAGTTTTGTAACCCATAGTCCATAACCCAAAAAAATAAAAAAAATAAATCATGTTTACAATACAAAAGAAGTCCAGGTTTATACCCATCATATTGTCTCGTCTCTCTTTGAAAAGTTAATCTTTTTGACACCTTTCTAGAATACAGAGAAGAAAAACTTAACTCGTTCTTTGTCAATTCCTCTTTTCGATAATAAATCAGTTGTCTAGTTCTTCTCCCTATAAATGTGATCAAAATTGGTGTGGTGGAAAGTACATACCAATATCCTAATCTGCTTCATCTAGTTGTTTAATATATGAGAATTGAACTGATTATGGCCTTTGATCCAATCAATGATTCCTTTAGAGTCCTATAGATCTATATGCTCTCCAATCCCAACCATTTAACTGCAATCAAGAGTCCCCATAGTGCAACAATCTCTACCTTGCTATTCTTGCCTTGGCGCTTTTCCCACCAAAACTGATAGTAGTTACTAGACTCTATGACAATGTATGCCCCATAGCCACAATTCCTCCTACATCTTGCACCATCTAAGAAACCCAAAACAAATTTATGCCAAATGTCTTTTCTTATGAAAATTTTGTGCTTGCTACCAATTTTGGTAGATTGGAATTGCTTGAAGTATGCAACTATTTTAATGACATCCTCCCTTACTGTAGGATATCTATTCTAAAAAGTAAGTGCATTCCTACTATGCCATATGGGGCAAATGAGAAACAATGCCAGAAATCTACATCTTCCATGAGGTTTGAACCATTTCCTTTAAAAAACTCCTCAATGATGGAAATTTTTGTAGTTGAATGATACCAAAAGTGTCCAATACCCCCTCCCAAACCACCTTGGCATAAGGGCAATGTAAAAATAAATGAACATTATCTTCATTACAACTCATGCATAGGAGGCAATTCCCGGAGTGACCTCTATTCTGTAAGTTATTCTAGGTTAATAAAATGTCCATGATATCCAACCAACATAAACATTTAATATTCTTTGGAATGTTCCCTCCCATATTTTTGAATACATGTAGGACTTTGGCTCCCCTTTTCCACCCTTGGAATTACTTTCTATATTTCTTTAGCCAAAGAGTGCCCCTTTTTTAGGGAGGCCCCCCATTTTCATATGGTCCTCTGGTCATTAAGTGAGATACCTGCATTTTTCAAATTCACAAACATCCCCCTTTGGCAACTAAATATCCTTGGCACCAATCCATGATTGTAGGTCAATACATAGACCATCATTTTAGAACATGTGTTTAAGGAAGATTATCTCTTTTTTATGTAGGAATTGAAGGATTATGTAAGATAATGAATGATTTCCCCCCATACCTTTAATAACATCCAAAAAAATCTTGGTTTTGGACCCATCCCCAACCTCCCAATGCACAAATCCCATCAATCACTGTTTTTTTTTCAGCATACTTTTCCAAATGTATGATGAAATTGTCTTCCTCTTTCCCCTCCATAAATCCAAGAAGTGAAAGATTTCCCATGCATGTACTTATATTTAATGACCATTGAACATATACCAGTACCCTTAGTTTCCATCTACATGTTCGTTATGATTAGTGCAATGTTGAAGGTTGATGGGTCAATAATACCCCATCCACCTTACTTAATGGGCCTTGCAATGAGAGACCATTTGACCATATGATACTTCCCTTGAGGTAATGCTCCAACCCAAATGAAATTCCGCGTGATGGATACTTCCCTTGAGGATTTTCATACATGGGGTTCAATCTGAAGCCCAACAACTACTTCAAAATAAGCTTGATTGTTGGAATCACCCATGGTTGTCTATGGGAGGAAGATTGATCACATTGAAAGAAGTTATTCAAAATATAGCTATATACTCATGTACCTTTTTCTATTTCCGAGCAAGGTAATAGAAAATATACTTTGTGATCAACATGTTTGCACCGTGATGACCTGGTTATGAGGATGCAAGACGAATACTTGAAATGGTAAAAGATAATATTGTTATGAATTGTAACAAATTGATACCCATTTTCAATCTTATGGTAGACAATATTTCAATTGGCTAACACCAAAATTAATGGTGCAAGATGCCAAAGGTGGCATGGGAGGAGATTTCTTCTTAGAGGGAACAATGTATGACTTAAATATTGTTGAACATGAATATATTATATATACTCTTTAAGATTCCAACCAATTCAAAATAAATTGGGATGGGATGGTCGTGTACTCAATTTCACCTAAAATAGCTTTCCTTACTTGTAAAATAAGTTAAAATAAGACTAGGAGCATAGAAAAATTAGAAAATTAACTTTTTTCTAGGAGGCAAGAATAACTAGTTATTTGTCCTCACAACTTTCACAAGGAAACTTGAATGATACTTGGCAAAGTTTCTCAATATTTCCTTTTGGAAGCCAAGTTAGAGAACTCTAATAAAATAAGATTGGCCCATGGACTATGTAACTATACCGATTAGAAAGCTCATGTTCATGATACTAGACATTATTTTTCCTTTCAATTTCTACCAATATCTAACAAAATTATTTTTTCTAGAATTCCTTTGACTTTAGATAAAATCCCATATATTTGAACCTAAAGCATGTCCATAGTAATAATGAGGAGAAGACCTAATATGTACCATGTGTCATGATTAGAAAAACCTCACAAAAATATGGAATATTTGTTCCTATTAATGCACATGCTATTGGAACAATAGAAAGTAGAAATAAGGTCCCTCAAATGATTAATGCTTTGAATGTTCCATTTAGAAAAATTCTATAATGTCATCAACAAAACTAAAGTGGGTGATAGAAGAGGTATGAATTATGGGGATATTTTTGATTAAAAATATATTAAAGGCTTAAGTAGGAGGAAACTGGTGCTTAAGATCTCTCTGTACATTAAAAAATGTGGAAGTTGATACATTCATATGAACAAGAAAAGGGGAGGATATACAACTCATAACCCAAGAAAAATTTGATAACTAAAGCACAAATAAATCAATAGCAATTGGATGTAAATCTAATTAAATCTATCAAAGTCCTTAGAAATATATACCTTGGAAACTATTATCTTTTAATAATTTCTAAGGATTGAATAAAGGCAGTCCTAGGAGATGCCAATTCCTTCATGGATTTGTCTCTCCCTTGGTAATCTAGATTGATGAGGGAAATATTATTAAAGAGAATGTATTTTAGCCTATGAGAAATGATTTTGAAGATGATTTTATAATTGTAATTGCATAAGGATATGGGATTGAACTCCTCAAAGAAAGGCATGTCTTAAATCTCATCTTTAGTAATTTTATCCATAAGCTACATGTTTTATTATTAGTAAAAAAATTACAAGGAAGAGGGAAACCACCCTTAATATCATGTCTATATTAGCCCTAAATTTTTCTATAAACACCCTTGAGAAGTGGGAGACACATTCATGAGTTCTGTCTCTAAAAGAGGTAGTTTGGGTTCCACTAGAATTTTTTAGGACATTAATGGAGTTTATAGCATTCTTCATAAGACTCACATAGTAATGGAAAACAACATGTATTTTCAATCACTGAATGGAGCCACAATTTCCTAATTTTCATTATATTATTTTCTTCTATTTTTCTAAGACAATTTTATGAAAATGGTTCTCCAATTATTCAAATCTATTTTTTTTTCTAGGAAGATAACCTGTACCCTCATTTAGCATGAAATTTTGAATATAGGCATTAATATATGAGAGAGAATTATTATTGCTTTAAAATTTCTAATTAGACTATGTGATGGTTGTGCCTTTTATGTCCTAAGGGTTTTATGGAATTGAATTTGGTGGGATTATAGATGAAATTTTGAATATAGGCCTTAATATCTTAGAGAGCCTTATTAGTCCTTTAAAATTTCTAATTAGACCAAGTGATAGTCTTTATCTTATGTTCTAAGGGTTTTATGGAGTTGAATTTGGTGTATTCTAGACTACTGTGGTCTCAATGCCATAAAACATCGTTTATGACTTGAATGGATGTGGAATATTTCAGTTGGTTGGGATTTAGTTTAAAATTGATGTGATGGTTGCCCATAGTGGATGACATTTCTAAAAGAATTGCATAGCCATCTAATTTACCCCTTGAATAAATCCATTTCTTGATCTTTATATCATCCTCCAAGAAAGGATCTAAAAGGAGGAACCAATCCAATCTTTTAGCCACTATAGAGTTACCAACATGTTAATTTCTCCATGTCATTGAAATTAAACCAACATGCTCTAACTTTTGATCCACAAGTCTATTCTTCGACTTCTATATATCGTTGGAAATATTTTTCTAAAAGCTAGGCCATTGAGAGGGTTTGATTTAGCTCTGAGATCTTCTGTGGCCTGGGAAAGTTGATCCAAAATACACTGGTCTTGGGCTACCTTTAACCAATTGAAACCCACAATGCAGTGGGTGACAAGAGAACCCTAAATTTTTATATAGTTTCTATACAGTTTTTATGAGTTGCTAGGGTCTATATTTCTCCAAATAGAGTTTTGGATGGAAATGGGTAATGAAGGCTTAGAGATGAATCTAGCGAGAAGTGCATGATTTCCTTTTGGAACTTATTTGATGACTAGAATCCCTTTTGTATGTTTTAGGAGACTGTGAGCAAGGTTATGGTGTTTTTGGATGTATTATGGAAACAAGTTCTAAGAAGGGGATTGAGTGTCCTAATTGATCAGTTGGCAAAAGAAAAGAATGGGAAATGACATGACAACTAGTGATAGTTGGTTATATGGTAGTTATTGGTGATTTATGACAGTTTTTATAGAAACATTAATTGTAGGTTGTTATAATAATTTATACTGATATTGCAACGATAGTGGTTGTAGGTTGTGGCAGTGACCGTGGAATTTATAATGAGAGAGATTATAGGTTTCATATTTCACTTGTAATTTAATAATATATGATAAAAATGGATCCAATTTGGAAATCACATGAAATAGAGGTCAACAAGGAAGTTAAATAAGGAGGTAGATGCCTCCATTAATGTTGAATCCAAGAGAATGTGTGATCCTCAATCGGGTTGGAGCCTAGAGTACTTTGGAGCCCACTCATTATTGAGGTTGGTGTCTCAATCATATTGTAGCCTATAGTGAGAAATTGCATGCATCTTTCAAGGTTGGTTCCAAAATATGGTAGTGGACTATCACAAGTGGTATTTGAATTTCTAAGGGTTGGTTGTCTCCAGCAGGTCATAACCTAAAAATCTATGTAAATAACTGAATATAAAGAATACGAAGATTTAAGGTTTTCTCCCATATGGGTTTCCACATAAAAAACTTTCATTGCCTTATGATGTGATGGATTTTTGATATGTTATTGATATGAATATGCATTTTTAAGTTGATGCTTATGGTTCATTTTAATATGGTTGTATGATTATGAAAAGTTGTTAAATGGTAAAATTGATCTCACATTGATTTCCCACCCCTCTTAGTGTGACCTTTGGGCCAACAAGAGTTACAAAGATATTTCTCTAATTATTCTAATTACAAAATCTACATCTCTCCTCTCTGGAAATGGAGAAAGAACTCTTTTTTTCAGATGAGGATAAGTAAGTAATAAATTTAGATTCAATTTTCTCTCAAGTAGGTACAACCAATTTACTAAAATTAGAAAATAATTATCTTAACGAATCCTCTCACAAATATCTAATACGTTTGATAGTAAATCTTAGCAAAACCTCCATGATTCTTCTCCATTGAATGCTATTGAATAATTATAAAAAATATTCCTCAAGTCTTCTAGAGTTGAGGAGGAAATTCGAATTTGTAGCTAGATGGTCAAATATCACTTTGTTGGAGTCTTCAGATATGTCTATAAAAAACTTATAACGCTTCCACCTTTTATATATAACTGAAAAAATCTAATTTTTCTAATATTCTAATATTAAACTCACTCAAAATACTAAATTAAATTGTTTGGAAATAATAAATCTAAAACCATACATAATTCAATTTGAATGTGATTAAAATAGACAAAAAAGAGGGCGAAGATATTACATTTTAGTGTGCCAATAGCTGGGAAAGTTGTTAATGAAATGAGGGAACACCAACTCAAGGATCAAGAAGAATGAAAAACTACATTTTCCAATGGATGGGAAAACATCTATGTAGTTAGCTATGATGGGCCCTTCATTTGGGAAAACATCTATGTAGTTAGCTATGATGGGCCCTTCATTTGTACATTTAAAGGCCCACCTATAACCTCTATCACCTAGGAAAAACTTGCATTTTCAACCTTGATTATTATGCATTTTTTAATTTTACTTGTTATTTCTTATGTTGGGTATGTTAGGAGAGATTTAATAATATTATTAATTTACATGCCCCTTGGTAGCCTTCACATCCTAATTTGGACATAGTTTTGAAGAAAATCGATCTCCTACAATAGCCACTAGTAGCCTACTGTGAAGGTAACGTCCGTGTATTGTCGATTGTTTGTTAACACTTATACGATTAGAATGAAATCAAATTTACAAATAGTTGGAGAAGAGGTAGCTATACATAAATCCTTAGGGAACCAACTGCCATGATTTTAGGGATTTTTGGAGGGAAAATAACCCTCCTATTAAGGAGGATTCTCCCTCAACATTTTGTGTATGAGGGGAAGCTAAGATAGTGGGAAAGGATTTTTTTTTGGAGAGACAAGAACAAAATTCATTTTTTTTGGTATTACATCCTTTTATTTTCATTTTCTATAATGTCAATTTAATATTAATGGAAGGATAATTCCTTTTGGCAAGAATTTTGCATTGATTTTATTCATGCTTTGTAAGAAATTTTTTGATGGTCTACCTATAGGCTTTCTCGAAACCCTTATTGTGCCTTATATATTTTATTTATATATGTTTCTTTAAGTTATTATCATTTCTTTTGTTGTAATAGTCAAGTATAGCAACATTAACACAATTTGATGTTTCAGTAGATGCTTGGAATATGATGTTTCTTAGATTTTGAGTGATGGTCATAGTTTCTATGAGCTAGAATTGGTTTCAGTTATTTTCTTTCATGTTTCTTCCATATAATTTGCACACTTATTTCAATTCTATAAGTTTCTTGTAGAGTTCCAATTCTTCCTATAGGATTATAGAGCTTCTTGTAGAACAAACTTGGGATTTTTGGTTTTGCATAATTTCTTGTGATTTCATGTTATTGATCTACACAGCACCTTGATTAGTGAATTTAGCCTCATTAAGTGAATAAGGTATAATTTAAGAAAAGGTTGTCACATGTACACGATTGGCTGAAAGATCACAAATTGTCTTATTATTGTTTTTTTGTGTAATTTTATTTACTTTTGTACAATAGTAGAATAGAGATGATTTCCTTGCAACATAGGGTAGTTCTTTGATTGCAAGTAGTATTTTTAGAATCCCTAAAACTTGATGTTCTTACATTTCCATTCCTATAGCTTTATTTCATTTATTCCATGTAGCTTTATTACTGTGATTTCAATTCCAACATTTTGATTCTTGTATTCTCACCTCTTGCTAGGATAGGCCAAATGAAGTGACTATTGACCAGAATAACCACTCTTGTCACTTTGTTAGGAATACAATTATTTCATAGACTAGTATGCATTGCTAAATAAAAACAAATGAATTTCATATGCAATGCATAATACTCTTAAGTTTGTATGAAGCATAAGTTGACATATTAAATTTGGACACCAAGGGATACAATATTATAGTTAGACTATTGATGACCATCACATGTATGAGATATTAGTTAACATACCATGGTTTAGGCATCTGAAAGAGTTAAGGAAAAATATGTGAGATGAGATCATCATATTTCTAAAGGAGGATTGGAGAACAAGTTGCAGTCTAGATATATAAGCCTGAGAACTTGTGCAAGTTGGAACACAAAATATCATAGAGTGTAGCTCTCGATGTAACTACCCATAAAGGGAAGCAAAACACCCTTGAACCTACCCATTTCTATGATGGCTTCATTGATCTAGTTACTATATAGCATTATAATCATATCATCTAGTGATAAAATAGTCATAGCGTTTCGTTCCACTATTGTACACAAAACAAGAAAGGTCTTACGCTTTTTTTGCTTACTTTACCTTTAGGGATGTTCATCCATTTTTGTGTTCTTCAAAAAGTGTAATCTATTGACTCAATTTTGGGAAAATTTTGAGAACATATAAACTAACTCTAAAACAATCAACACCCATCCAAAACCTATATCGAAGGATTTTTAATTTTCCCAGTACTTAATAGTCATCTATAACCTCACATGTCTAAGGTAGATTATGTGTTGTGTGTGGATCGTGATTATCTTCTTTATTCAGAGGTATCACCGCATTGAACCCCAGTTCGTAATGTGGAGTCCATGGGGGCTGATCGTAGTCAATCTGGGCCATTCATCAGATGGAGATATGATGGTAGAAGTTATGTTTAATTTACGGTTTTCATCCCTAGAAGGAAACTCCCTCGCTATATATGAGGGAATTGTATTCTGTCTATGTATATATGTATTCTGATTGAGAAAGAGAGAGGAGATTGTGTGAGAGCGAATAGGCAATTACAATAGATCTGCTATAGGTTGTATCTCTTTAATTTGTTGGATAATATAAAAGGAAAGACACGCTATTTCTCCGTGGATGAAGCCCAAAATGTGAACCACGTAGATATGTGTCTCTCTTGTTTTATGTGTCTTTTGTGTTTATATTTTTGCAATATATTTTATGTGTTCCATTTCTGTGTAATATATAATTTTCTAACAACTGGTATGAGAGACGAAGGTCTATTTGGATGATAAACTCGCAAGAGAGAAGGGTTCCTAGTTTGAGTGGGAACAATGGCAGAAGATGGTAGGTTTAGAGTCAAAAAATTTAACAACCAAAACACCAGTTGTGAAAGATGTAGATGGAAGATTATTTGTACCAGAAATATCTGTACCAACCATTGAGTAGAAAGACAAAGTCGATGAGTATGACAAACACAAAATGGGATATTATCGACAGAAAGGCACTTGGAACAATACGGCTGTGCCTAGCGATGTCAGTAACCTTTAGTATTTCAAGGGAAACAAAAAAGGGTTTAATGTGGGCATTGGCCAAACTATATGAAAAACCCTCAGCCTCAAATAAGGTATTTCTTATGAAGCGTTTATTTACTATGAAGATGTGAGAAGGTGGTTGTGTTCGTGATCATTTAAATGAATTTAATACAATTACGAGTTAGTTAAGTTCTATAGGGGTAAATTTTGATGATGAAGTTATGGCTCTATTATTTATGTGCTCATTACTAGAAAGTTGGAATGGTTTAGTCATGGTCATTAGTAATTCTGTCTCTTGATCTAGTACTTTAAAGTTTGATGATGTTGTCGGTGTAATCCTTAGCGAGGAAATGCAATGGAAAATCTCTGATGAGACATAAGGTAATGCTTTGACTGCAGAGACTAGGGGAAGAAAAATGGAAAGAGGAAAGAGCATAGGATATTGCAGTAAGTCAAGGAAAGGAAGATTCAAGTCTAGATCAGGGATAGTGTGCTAGAAATGTGGGAAGAAATGACACCTGAAGAAAGACTACAATTATGAGAAAGGAAAAGAAGGAGACATGCAGTAAGAAAACAATCATGAAGCGAATGTGATAGGTGATGTGTTGCAAGATGCTTTGATCCTTTCATTAGAAAATATTATTGATGTGTGGGTGGTAGATTAAGGGGCCTCATTCTATGCCACACCTCATAGGAAACATTTTCATGATTATGCTCAAGGAGATTTTGGACATGTTTGATTGGGTGACGATAAACCCTCTAAAATCACTGGAATGGGTATAGTTTTCATAAAACAGTGGAATGGAAATAAATGGTTATTTAAGGAGGTAAGCCATGTTCCAGATCTGAAGAAAAAACTAAATTCAACACAGAAGTTGGGAGGTGAAGGCTTTGTAACTACTTTTACAGAGAAAACTTGGAAGGTCACTAAAGGAGCCCTTGTAATAGAAAAAGGAGAAAAGGTTGGTACATCATATTTATGCAATGGTATTTCTATTTATTTTAATGTTTTAACCTCTACAGGAGAAGATATGACATTTTGGCATCATAGGCTTGGGCACATGAGTGAGAAGGGATGCAAATTCTTCACTCATGAAATTTATTGTTAGGTTTGAAGCATTTTTATTTAAAATTATGTGAGAATTGTGTTTATGGAAAACATAAGAGAGTGAGATTACTCAGATTTGGGAAAGAAAAGAAGAGTGAAAAATTAGAGCTTGTGCATACAGATGTATGGGGACTTTCTCAGGTATCATCTCTCATTGGCTTTTGTTATTATGTTCTTTTATTGATGATGAAACCAGAAAAAACTGGATTTATTGTATTCAAAATAAATCTGATGTCTTTGATACTTTCTAGAAATGGAAATCTTTGGTTGAAAATGAGACAGGAAAAAGGTTGAAGTGTCTCAAATCACACGATGGAGGTGAATATTGCAACAAAGATTTTGATAGGTATTGTTCAGAGAAAGGAATTCACAAAGAGAAGACAGTTCTAGGAACTCCACACGAAAATGGTGTGTAAGAAAGGATGACTAGGACAATCATGGAGCATGCAAGGTGCATGCGATTCCATGCATGATTTCCTTTACAATTTTGGAAAGATGTTGTGGATATTGTTTTTTATCTAATAAATAGAGGGCCTTCGAGTTCCTTGGATGGTGGTATTCCAGAGGATGTATGGACACGTAAAATACTAATTTTTAAAGACTTTTCGTTGTGAAGCCTTTGTCCACATTAATAAATAAATTACAACAAAGCTTGAGGCAAAATCAAAGAAATGTATCTTAATTAGATATGGTGTTAATGATTTTGATTATCACTTTTATGATTATGAAAAACACAAAATCATTAGAAGAGGGGATGACATATTCAATGAAAAAGTTTTATATAAGGATCAGTTATAGGAAAAGAAATAGGAAAAAGAAAATATAGAATACACAATGTTTGATGAGATCACAAAAAAAGTTATGGTTCTTTAAAATCATAATGATCAACAACCAGAACAATAACAACAACCAAAATAATAACAAGCACCTAGAACACCTGAAAGTGGTGTTAGAAGATCTACCAGAATATGTAGACCCCTTGAACGATACCCTCCTTCATTATGTTATGTATTGTTGACTAATTCTGGTGAACCAGAATGGTATGAAGAATTAGTGCACGTAGAAACGAGGAAGAAGTGGGAGCAAGCCATGAAAGAAGAGATGGACTCCTTAGCACATAACCAGACTTTGGACTTAGTCAGGTTTCCTACAGGTAAAACATAATTGTATAATATATGGCTTTACAAGTTGAATGAAGAAGATGGAGGTAGAAAAAGGTATAAAGCTAGACTTGTGGTGAAGGGATTTGCACAGAAAAAGGGTATAGACTTTGATGAGATATTTTCTCCTATTGTTAAAATGACTTCAATCAGCACTATTTTAAGTCTAGTAGCAACTGAAGATTTGCATCTTGAGCAGTTAGATGTAAGACAACCTTTCTCCATGGGGATTTGGAGGAAGAGATATATATGTAGCAACCACAAGGATATGAGGTAAAAGGGAAGGAGAAACTAGTGTGCAGGTAGGAGAAGAACTTGTATCGCTTAAAACAGGCTCCAAGGCAGTGGTATCTAAAATTTCACAGGTTTACGTGTGAGTAAGGTTATACTAGAGCCACTCTGATTTTTGTGTTTATCTCGAAAGGAAAAATGATGGCAACTATATTATATTGTTATTGTATGTAGATGGCATGCTTGTTGCGGGTTTTAACATGCAGGAAATAAATGTGCTCAAAAGAAAATTGGCGAACTTATTTGCAATGAAGGATTTGGGTCCTGCAAAACAAATCCTTGGTATGAGAATAACTAGAGACAGGAAGAATAAAAAATTAACATTGTCTCAGAGTCAGTACATAGAAAAGGTGTTGAAAATATTTAACATGCAAAATGCAAAACCAGTTAGTATACATATGGCTAGCCATTTCAAACTAAGTAAGGAGGTGTGTTCCAAGACTCAGTAAGAAATAACTTATATGTCTAAAGTTCCATATGCATGAGCAGTTGGCATATTTGTTTAATGCAATGGTCTGCACAAGGTCTCATATTGCACGTGTAGTGGGAGTTGTAAGAAGGTACATGAACAATCCAGGAAAAGAACATTGGATAGCGGTGAAGTGGATTCTTAGGTATTTGAGAGGTACCAAAAATAAAGCATTATGCTTTGGTGGTTCAAACATTGCTCTACATGGATATGTTGATGCAGATATGGTGGATGATAGAGATAACACGAGGAGCACAACACGGTATGTGTTTAGTTTAGGTGGAACAATTGTTAGTTGGGTTTCAAAACTGCAAAGTGTTGTTGCACTCTCAACAACAGAAGCAGATTATGTCGCCGCTATAGAGGCTAGTAAAGAAATCATTTGGTTACAAAGGTTTCTCGATGAACTAGGTGAGAAGAAGGAGTTAGGCAAGTTACATAGTGGCAGTGAGAGTGCCATACATTTTGCAAAGAACTCTGCATTTCATTCCAAGACTACACATATACACATCAAGTACCATTTCATAATTTTAGTGTTGTAAGATGGATAATTGAAGCTCTAAATATAAAACTTTGATAATAAATTGACATTAAATGAGTTAAGGGTATAAAGGTATAATAATAATATGTTGTAATAAAATGAAATACTTAATTCATTTAAAAACTTTAAATTGCAAAACTAACTAAACCCATTTCATGCCCCCATATATATATATATATATATATATATATTAAATGAGTTAAGGATATAATAAAAAATATGTTGTAATAAAATAAAATAAAATATTTAATTCATTGAAAACTTTAAATTGCAAAACTAGCTAAACCCCACATATGTATATAATTTTCAGCTATAAAGATCAACCATGCTAGTGTGGAGGTTATGATCTTTTGCATAAAACATTGACATATAAGAGTATTGACATGTCAAATTTATATTAAATACTTTATTATATTATGAATTACAAAATGATATATTTTTCATAATATGAATAAATAACTTTTAATATATATTATTTCCCAAGGAGAGTGTGGTCATAATAGTTGTTACATAAAACATTGCCATGTAAAAGTATTGACTAATATTAATTGACTAATATTAAATGTTTCGATATATTGTGAATTAAAAAATTATATATTTTCAATATTACTAATAAATAACATTTATTGTGGTTTGTGAATAGACATAAGAGAACTAGGTTTCTTGTCGGTATAAAATTAGGTTTCTCACTTCTCTACTATATATTTGATTGCACTTCTTGTCCGTTTAAAATTAGGTTTCTCAAGTCTCTACTAAATATATTTGATTGCAGTTTGATTGCACTTCTTGTCAGTTTAAAATTAGGTTTCTCACGTCTCTACTATATATATTTGATTGCAGTTTTCCTTTTTGAGTTACCATGGTTCACTTTCTTGTTTATTTCTTTATATGTGGTAAGGCTCTCGGTAAACTCGAACGATCAACATATTTGTGAAATAGAGGTTGTTGTTCGAAAGTGTTTGCTAAAAATGCCTTACAAATCACACGATACTCTGAAATCTGTGTGCAAAAGCTGGGAGGCTATACTCAGTAGCCCTACTTTCTATGGTGACAGGAAGAAATGTGGGACGAGCGAGCATCTGCTTTGCTTCGTTCAACACGAAATCAGGAGTCCCGTCCTCCGACTTGTAGTAAAGGTATGCGACCCTGTGAAGGGCACCTGGGAAAGGCTACCTCCAATCGATGATCCCCCCCAATACTGAAATACCAATATGCTGTCAGTGCGTTGCTGTGAATCGCAAGCTACTTCTCATAGGCGGATACCAATCAGCAACTCTGATGAAGAGTGTTTATATTTACGACTTTGAGTGTGCGAGATGGCGTCGGGGAGCTGACATGCCGACACCTCGAACATACTTTGCGTGCTCTGTCTCTGTTTCCACCGGACTTGTCTACGTGGCCGGCGGGATCGACGAGCTTGACAATCCTCTTGCCTCTGCAGAAGCATGTGACGTGGAGAAAGACAAATGGGAAATATTGCGTCCTATGATCGAAGCGCACGGCGAGGGAAGCGGCGGTGGTTTCGTAGAAGGTAAATTCATGGTGTTGGACGGCCAAGGGCAAAGTGCAGAAGTTTTCGATCCTTGTGTGGGAACGTGGAGAAGGGCACATTTCAGGGGAGAACTTGTGTCATTTCTTCTTCTTCCGGTGCGGGGGAGTTGTACATGTTCACCGAACACGAACAGGTGGAAAAGTATGACGTGGGGAAGGACATTTGGAGTGTTGTATCTACTCTTCCCATTCCCCACGATATTGGCTTCTTCTTTACGTGCGGTACACAGTGGCGTGACCAATTTTTTGTAAGCGGAGTGGGACGAGGACTGCCGCATCCAAACCTAGTGAAACCTATATCTTATCTATTCAATATGTCAACCAGGCAGTTGATGGAACTTAACGGTTATGGTGGGGAGGGCTTCGAGGGCACCATCCTATCTGCAGCAACCCTGGAGATCTAGAGTTGTTAATACAGGATCTAGGTTTCTTTTAGTATGATACTTTAATTTAAGTATAATAAAAACGGAAATACAAATACTTATATTTACTTGTTTAACTTGTTGAGAAATCTTTTAGGTTTACCGTACAAGAACCAGGAATATATAAATTCTTCACAGATCAAAATTTAAGTGTATTTATTTTAAAAAAGATAAGATGCAATAAATATTCAATACTATATTTTCTTTTTACCATTAGAGCAAATGTGAAATATTTTCTTTTTACCATTACAGCAAATGTGAAAAGATTTGAAAATTTCCATTTTTGAATTATAATATTAGGCATATAAATAATAGTTATATTTTGAAAAAAAGTTAAGTTTACATGAGGTTTTTAAAAAGTGGAATAAATAATTAATATTATGTGAAATATAGAAGATGCTATAAATGAGATGGAATCTGCATTGAATTGTAAACAATGATGGATGGTTGTTGCTTGAAATGCAAAGGACAACAGGAGGAACTCTCACAAAGAAAAATGCACATGTCTATTCCACATTTGTAATTGATTTTTCAAATAAATCAAGTTTTCCATTTCTATTTAAATCTATTTTATTAAACATTAAAACATCAATAAATATTTGAGGCTAGTTATTATTTTGATACTTTGACATTTTCATTTTAAAATCAATTTATTTTATAATAAACAAACTTCTAGATAAAAAAATAATTTTAATCAACAAATTTCTTATAATTTTACCTACTAGTAATCTAATAGAAAGGAAGAGAAAAAATACAACCTAGAGATCTTATAGCTAAGAAAGTAACACTGTGTTTTGCTTCTAATCAACAAATTTTCACAACTAGACTATTATCAATTTCAATCATAAAATATATAAACAATTTTTTTTTCCAATTATATTGATTCTCATCATAAAATATATAAACCATTCTTTCTTTTAATTTTTGTTTTTTTTAATTATAAAATATACAATTTTTTTTATATATATTTTATAATAAAAAATAAAAAACATTACTTGTTTTTATTAATGATTTTATTTTATATATATATAATTATCATATAATATTATATATATTATATATATATATATATATACTATATATTATATATTAATATTTATCTGTGTGGTATGTATATATCAAATATTTTTTAAATTTAAAATAATTTTAATTATATATTTAATTTATATTTCCTATATTATTAATCACAAATCACCAAATCCATAACATTGAGCTTATATATCATAGTTAACATTGAGCATATAGGGAAAATATATTCTCTAAATAATTGAAAAAAATTCCTTTACTATTTTTAAATAGTATCGTCATTTTGGGATCAATACACAACATATCAAAGTTTGTTGAAGTGAGATTGTATGACAAAAGCAAAAGTTATAAGTATGAGGCCTACATCTACATCTTTGCAAAAGATATTCACTGGTCTAAAATGGTTGTCTTCAACAGAAATTGCTACTCACTATCTTTTTGTATTTTACATAATAAAAGCAGAAGCTGCATCAATTAAAAAAATTATTAAATAATATTATAATAAATTTCATTTTATAAAAGGTAAACCATTGGACTAAGAGACTATGTATTTAGAAGAGGGGAGCAAAATCCAATACATGAAATTTCAATATAGGAAAGAATGTGATATCAACCAAAATGGGTTTATATGAAAATCACAGCATTAAATGTAATGTAGCAATATGGAAAATCAATGTTGAAGCTATATTTTATTTAGTTTCCACTAAATACCTTATTAGCATTGGGAGCAAATCTTGCAAAGATACAGAAAGATAAGATTAGTCAGTTGTATTGTCAATATTTTCACAGTTAACAAAACAATAGATAGAAACATTTCTCACCTATGTAGTTATACTCTTACTATCACTGGCTTTACCTCAGGAAGTCCTAACTAGTGGCTTTGGATGGTTATCCAAAACATTGCAATTGGTACTGATTCAGGCTAAGAAGTCTTAAAACTATTTTTATGCATATGGGGAACAACACTCTAATACAACAATGCATGTTCATAAATTACAATTTAAATAAAGGAAAAACCTTAAAAAGAGCAAATAGTAAATCTTTGTACCATTTTTTTTAAGAAAAAAAAAACTTTCTATTATATTAATAAGAGAAATAAAATAGATAGTATATTTGGCATAGCTTTTGAGTCTTTGTCTACATCAATAACAAAAAAAATCACAACAAAAATAGCTCCCTATCTCTTCCTATCTTTACAATATCCATATCTTTTATTCTCTAGAGTTTTGTAATCCATAGTCCATAACCCAAAAAAATAAAAAAACATAAATCATGTTTACAATATTTTTTGTTCCAAGAAGTCCAGGTTTATACCCGTCATATTGTCTCCTCTCTCTTTGAAAAGTTAATCTTTTTGACACCTTTCTAGAATATAGAGAATAAAAACTTAACTGGTTCTTTGTTAATTCCTCTTTTGGATAATAAATCAGTTGTCTAAATCTTCTCCCTATAAATGTGACCAAAATTGGTGTGGTGGAAAGTACATACCAATATCCTAACGTGCTTCATCTAGTTGTTTAATATATGAGGATTGAATTGATTATGGCCTTTGATCCAATCAATGATTCCTTTAGAGTCCTATAGATTTGTATGCTCTCCAAGCCCAACCATTTAGCTGCAATCAACAGTCCCCATAGTGCAACAATCTCTACCTTGCTATTCTTGCCTTGGCGCTTTTCCCACCAAAACTGATAGTAGTTACTAGACTGGATGACAATGTATGTCCCATAGCCACAATTCCTCCTACATCTTGCACCATCTAAGAAACCCAAAACAAATTTATGACAAATGTCTTTTCTTATGAAAATTTTGTGCTTGCTACAAATTTTGGTAGATTGGAATTGCTTGAAGTATGCAACTATTTTAATGACATCCTCCCTTACTGTAGGATATCTATTCTAAAAAGTAAGTGCATTCCTACTATGCCATATGGGGCAAATGAGAAACAATGGGAGAAATCTACATCTTCCATGAGGTTTGAACCATTTCCTTAAAAAACTCCTTAATGATGGAAATTTTTGTAGTTGAATGATACCAAAAGTGTCCAATACCCCCTCCCAAACCACCTTGGCATAAGGGAAATGTAAAAATAAATGAACATTATCTTCATTACAACTCATGCATAGGAGGCAATTCTAGGAGTGACCTCTATTCTGTAAGTTATTCTAGGTTAATAATATGTCCATGATAGCCAACCAGCATAAACATTTAATCCTCTTGGGAATGTTCCCTCCCATATTTTTGAATACATGTAGGACTTGGGCTCCCCTTTTCCACCCTTGGAATTACTTTGTATATTTCTTTAACCAAAGGGTGCCCCTTTTTTAGGGAGGCCCCCCATTGTCATATGGTCCTCTAGTCATTAAGTGAGATACTTGCATTTTTCAAATTCACAAACACCCCCCTTTGGCGACTGAATATCCTTGGCACCAATCCATGACTGTAGGTCAATACATAGACCATCATTTTAGAACATCTATTTAAGGAAGATTATCTCTTTTTTATGTAGGAATTGAAGGATTATGTAAGATAATGAATGATTCCCCCCCCCATACCTTTAATAACATCCAAACAAATCTTGGTTTTGGACCCATCCCCAACCTCCCAATGCACAAATCCCATCAATCACTGTTTTTTTTTTCACCATACTTTTCCAAATGTGTGATGAAATTGTCTTCCTCTTTTCCCCTCCATAAATCCAAGAAGTGAAAGATTTCCCATACATGTACTTATCTTTAATGACCATTGAACATATACCAATACCCTTAGTTTCCATCTACATGCTCTTTATGATTAGTGCAATGTTGAAGGTTGATGGGTCAATAATACCCCATCCACCTTACTTAATGGGCCTTGAAATGAGAGACCATTTGACCATATGATACTTCCCTTAGGTAATGCTCCAACCCAAATGAAATTCCGCGTGATGGATACTTCCCTTGAGGATTTTCATACATGGGGTTCAATCTAAAGCCCAACAACTACCTCAAAATAAGCTTGATTGTTGGAATCACTCATGGTTGTTTATGGGAGGAAGATTGATCATGTTGAAAGAAGTTATTCAAAATATAGCTATATACTCGATGTACCTTTTTCTATTGCCAAGCAAGGTAATAAAAAAGATACTTTGTGATCAACATGTTTGCACGGTGTTGACCTGGTTATGAGGATGCAAGACGAATACTTGAAATGGTGAAAGATAATATTGTTATGAATTGTAACTAATTAATACCCATTTTCAATCTTATGGTTGACAATATTTCAATTGGTTAACACCAAAATTAATGGTGCAAGATGCAGGTGGCATTGGAGGAGATTCCTTCTTAGAGGGAACATTGTATGACTTAAATATTGCTGAACATGAATATATATTATATATACTCTTCGAGATTCCAACCAATTCAAAATACATTGGGATGGGACGGGCATGTACTCAATTTCACTTAAAATAACTTTCCTTACTTTTAAAATAAGTGAAAATAAGACTAGGAGCTTACAAAAATTAGAAAATTAACTTTTTTTTAGGAGGCAAGAATAACTAGTTATTTGTCCTCACAACTTTCACAAGGAAACTTGAATGATACTTGGCAAAGTTTCTCATTATTTCCTTTTGGAAGCCAAGTTAGAGAAATCTAATAAAATAAGATTGGCCCATGGACTATGTAACCATACCGATTAGCAAGCTCATGTTCATGATACTAGACATTATTTTTCCTTTCAATTTCTACCAATATCTAACAAAAATTATTTTTTCTAGAATTCCTTTGACTTTAGATAAAATCCCATATATTTGAACCTAAAGCATGTCCACAGTAATAATGAGGAGAAGACCTAATATGTACCATGTGTCATTGTTATAAAAACCTCACAAAAATATGGAATATTTGTTCCTATTAATGCACATGCTATTGGAATAATAGAAAGTAGAAATAAGGTCCCTCAAGTGATTAATGCTTTGAATGTTCCATTTAGAAAAAATCTATAATGTCATCAACAAAACTAAAGTGGGTGATAGAAGAGGTATGAATTATGGGGATATTTTTCATTAAAAATATATTAAAGGCTTAAGTAGGAGGAAACAGGTGCTTAAGATCTCTCTCTACATTAAAAAATGTGGAAGTTGATACATTCATATGAACAAGAAAAGGGGAGGATATACAACTCATAACCCAAGAAAAAATTGATAACTAAAGCACAAAGTTAATGATTTGTAAGGATTTGTCTCTCCCTTGTGAATCTAGATTGATGAGGGAAATATTATTAAAGAGAATGTATTTTAGCCTATGAGAAATGATTTTGAAGATTATTTTATAATTGTAATTGCATAAGGATATGGGATTGAACTCCTCAAAGAATGGCATGTCTTAAATCTCATCTTTAGTGATTTTATCCATAAGCTACATGTTTTATTATTAGTAAAAAAATTACAAGGAAGAGGGAAATCACCCTCAATATCATGTATATATTAGCCCTAAATTTTTCTATAAACACCCTTGAGAAGTGGGAGACACATTCATGAGTTCTGTCTCTAAAAGAGGTAGTTTGGGTTCCACTAGGATTTTTTAGGACATTAATGGAGTTTATAGCATTATTCATAAGACTCACATCGTAATGGAAAATAAAATGTATTTTCAATCACTGAATGGAGCCACAATTTCCTAATTTTCATTATATTATTTTCTTCTATTTTTCTAAGAGAATTTTATGAAAATGGTTCTCCAATTATTCAAAAAAAAAAAAATTCTAGGAAGATAACCTGTACCCTCATTTAGCACGCAATTTTGAATATAGGCATTAATATATAATAGAGAATTATTATTGCTTTAAAATTTCTAATTAGACTATGTGATGGTTTTACCTTTTATGTCCTAAGGGTTTTATAGAAGTGAATTTGGTGGGATTATAGATGAAATTTTGAATATAGGCCTTAATATCTTAGAGAGCCTTATTATTCCTTTAAAATTTCTAATTAGACCAAGTGATAGTCTTTATCTTATGTTCTAAGGGTTTTATGGAGTTGAATTTGGTGGGATTCTAGACTACTGTGGTCTCAATGCCACAAAACATCGTTTATGACTTGAATGGATGTAGAATATTTCAGTTGGTTGGGATTTAGTTTAAAATTGATGTGATGGTTGCCCATAGTGGATGACATTTCTAAAAGAATTGGATAGCTATCTAATTTACCCCTTGAACAAATCCATTGCTTGATCTTTATATCATTCTCCAGGAAAGGATCTAAAAGGAGGAACCAATCCAATCTTTTAGCCACTATAGAGTTACCAACATGTTAATTTCTCCATGTCATTGAAATATTTTTGAGATGGAAATATATTAAACCATCTATGTCTAAGTAACACAAAAAATGTATGAAAGTGGGTCAATATGATTAAGCATATTCAATATTTCTTTATCCCTTAAGAAAAAAATAAGATCCACACTAGTCACTAGCCTTTCTTACGATAATATGGAGTTCTATAAAGTATTTTGCTACAAACATCTTCTATTTAAAGAAGGAATAAACAAATTTACATACTAAATATTAATATAGCTTTGAGAAGGCAATATATATAGGAAAACATGATATAATAGCCTAATAGGTTGTGAGATGGAATTTTCATTTCTTACAAGTAGTGATAATCCCACTTGATTTACCTAAGGCAACAAGAGTTAAGAAGTCCCATCATTAGGGGAATTTTGAGGTAAAAAATGTGATTCAAAAGAAAATAAAAAACTAAAAAACTAAAAAAATCAATGTTAAAAGAACCAATAAGATTCAATATGATGGTGTCATCCATGGAGGTAAATATGTTTGGGGGGAAATAAGAAAACTATTTTTGCATTGTAGTTTTAGTTTATATTTTGATATGTTGACTCAAAGGTCAAGTGTATGAAACTTTTGGATGCACAATTGAATTGTGCATCCACTATTAACCACTTTTGAGAAGACCCCCCTCTAAATAAGTTACAAATATAGAAAAATCAAATGTAAAAAAAAAAACAAAAACAGTATTAATATTTTGAAATGTTAATTTTAGCCACTAAGATTTCACAAAAGTCATTAACACATCAAAATGTTAGGATAAACATAAATAAGCATGTCATGGGTGAGAAAAAATAGTTTAATATGGTGGTTATATAGCACAAGTTTGTTTAGTAACAAAATATATATTTAATATGGTAGATGTTAAAAATATTTAATCAGCCATTTAAAATATTTTTTAATTTATCATTTTTATCTATATATAAATATTTTATATTATAAAATAAATATGAATAATTTTTCATTTTTAAAGCTACCATCTCTATCTACAAATTTTTTAATATCATAAAAACAGATATGTATAAGTTTACCACATTAATTATTTCCAAATTTCATCGTATTTTCCACAGGGTGTGGAATAAAAACCCCATTTCCAAATTTCATGGTATTTTCCACATGGTGTGGAATAAGAACAACAAATATCCTGTTAATTATGTTCCTTCACTATTACTTCCTGTGAATAATGAAAACCTTGTGTATAAAAACCCTCATACGTTACGAACCCTTTTTATAATTATCATTGATCTATTAATGACGAGATAATACTTTTTGGTGCAACAACCAAAGGTAAATATAAAGGTATGCGTGTTTAGGTGTGAATATTAAATCGCGTCCAAAACCATGGACCACAAACCATAGGTAGGTTCGCCCAACCTAATATAGGGTCCAAAAAAAAATTTCCCAGGGCACTGCCCCAGACCCCGTAGAGGGGGGCTACCCACCCCCCTCAAACCCCTTGTGACCCTCCCACTGCGCAATCGGTGCAACGAAGGGGGGGCTCCACCCCCCCTCTAACCCCCTAGTTCACTACATAGGTTAGTCGTGGAAAGAATATAACACAACCCAACAATCTCCCACTTGTTGTTTTCTGCCTCTGTAGTTGATAGTGCCACTACATATTGTTTCTTACTCATCCAACTCATTGCGCCTCCAAATAGGTTAAACACATACCCACTTGTATATCTTCTCTGATCCAGATCTCCAGCCCAGTTTGCATCAACAAAGACACGAATATCCAACACTATGTCCAATCCTGGTCTTCCTTGGTAGCACAAACCATAATCATTAGTGCCAAGCAAATACCTAAAAACCTGCTTCACTGTTGTCAAGTGCTCCTTCCCTCGTTTTGACATAAACCTGCTCAATACTCCCACTGCATGTGTAATGTCTAGTCTAGTACAGACCATTGCATACATCAAGCTACTGACTTAACTTGCATATGGAACACGGGACATGTCCTCTTCCTCTTCTTGTGTCTTGGGACATTGTTCAGCAGATAACCTCACACCTACAAGAATAGGAACCTTCACCGATTTACTATCCTGCATATTAAACCACTGCAGTATTGTCTCGACATACTTCCTCTGGTTTAACCAGAGCTTCCTCTTTGCCGAATCTCTTTTAATTTCCATGCCCAAAATATAGTTTTCAGGACCGAGATCTTTCATGTCGAATTTGGAGGAAAATTGCGTCTTCAAATCCTGGATAATTTCTTTGTCATTTCCAACCAGCAACATATCATCCACATACAATACCAGATAAATTACATGGTCACCAAATAGTTTAAAATACACACAGTGATTTGCTTTGCTTTTGGTGAAGCTAAGTCCTTGTGTAAATGTATCAAATTTCTGATACCACATCCTTGGTGACTGTTTTAATCCATACAGAGACTTTTTTAACCTGCATACCAGTTCTTACCCTTCACCGCAAAGCCTTCAGGTTGCTTCATGTAGATTTCCTATTCCAAATCTCTGTGAAGAAATATTGTCTTCACATCCATCTGTTCTACCTAAAAATCAAAAGCAGCAGCAACAGATAAAAGCAATCTAATAGAAGTTACCTTGGCAACAGGAGAAAAAATATCACCAAAATCAATTCTAGGCACCTGGGAATAACCTTTTGCTACCAACCGAGCTTTGTATTTCTCCACCTTCCCTTCTGCATTTGTCTTCTTCTTGAACACCCATTTGCTGCCAATGGGTTTCCTTCCAGCTAGTAACTCCACCAGATCCCAAGCCTCATTTTTGTGCAAAGATGCCATTTCATCAACCATGGCCTCTTTCCAGAGTTTTCCATCCTCTGAATCCACTGCTTCCTTCACAGTTCTGGGTTCATCATCAGTAACAGACAAAGAAAAATTTGAACAGAAAGCAGATGGACTATACCTTTCCAGCTGCCTTCTTTCTTGAACTGATCTTCTCACAGCCGGAGTTTGTGGCTCTTCATCTTCTGATTCCTCCTCTGCTACGGAGTCTGATTCTTCCTCCTTTAGTTCAAACTCTATCTTCATAGGTTCCTTTGGTTGTACTTCATGTTTAATATCATGTTTCTCCTCTCTGAACACCACATCTCCACTATACAGAACCTTCCATGTGATTGGGTTCCAAAGCTTATAACCTTTAAACCATCTTTATACCCAATAAAGATGCAATTTTCATATTTACTATCCAACTTGGTTCGTTTCTCCTTTGGAACATGTACATATGCATCACATCCAAATACCGTCAGATGTGAAAGAGGGGGTTTCTTACCAGTCCATACTTCTTTTGGAGTCTTAGCATCCAATGCTGATGAAGGTGACCTGTTGACTAGGTAACATGCAGTATCCACCGCCTCTGCCCAGAATTCCTGTCCTAACCTGGCACCACTGAGCATGCTTCTTGCCCTTTCC
>APFE030112010.1:79324-100499 GCA_000404065.3 Pinus taeda | reverse complement strand
CCCCACCATTATCTTTCTCAGCATTTTCAGTTTCCTTAATTGTAGCACAAATTACTATTTTTAGCAGTTTTTCGGGTCCTGAACTTCCGGAGCTGTTTTGAGGCCCTAAACGACGTTTTTTGGGAATCTAGGGGCAACACGGGTCCATGGAACATGGACTAGTGTTGCCGTTCCAACAATGATAGTGCTCGAATAGATCTTTCTAATGAGCTATTGTACGCGTCAAACGGAGATCATATGCTAAAGTTACGACCCCGGGAAGTTGATGTACCAACTTACCCCCAAAACGGGGCCCACAGTTTGGCGTTTCATCTCCTAGGGTTAGGTTTTGGAATGTTAAGGGTTTTTCATTGTTTCTCAACAATAAATAGGCCTTCGAGCCTCATTGTAAGTCAGTTCAGAGGCACGTAGCCAACACATCTCTTCTCAGAGATAAGCTACCATCGCCCTAGCTAGTTTATTTCCATTTCTGATTGTAAGCATATTTCAGTATTTTCCATTAATGAAATGAAGTATTATTTCCCCTGCATATTTGTGTATATGGTTATCTCTGTAATTTGTTGCATTCCTATTTAAATCCGGATCAAAGGCTGAGACTCTTTCATCAAACTGCAAAGCAGTTGCATTGCTACCTATTGCAATAACCAGATTATCCCACGAATCTGGTAGGGAACACAACAGACTGATGCACTTATCTTCATCTGAAATTTTAATATCAACAGATGATAACTGACTTACCACAATATTAAACGCACTCAGATGCTCTATCATCGAGTCTCCATCTTTCATCCTCAGGTTATACATCTTTTTCCAGAGGAATAGTTTATTCACCAGAGACTTAGATTGGTACAAAGTCCCTAACTTGTCCCACAGAGCCTTCATCGTAGCTTCCCCTAATACATTCAACAATACTGAATTTGAGATACACAATCATATTGTGCTCTTTGCCTTTCGATCCAACTTCTTCCATTCTTCATTGGTCACTCCCGTTGATTTAGTACCTGGATCTACCGCGATCCACTAATCTTTATCCACCAACAAATCCTCAATCTTGAGTTTACACAACTCAAAACTCTCACTATTGAAGTTCTCAATCTCTATCTTTCTGTTTCTCACCATCTTCTTTCACCACCAGAATTAATCTCACAGATCTCCCACTGAACAGGGTCTACCACAGGCCTGAGCAAAACCCCTCAGCAACAAAGGCGTCCCCTTGAAGCCAAAACAGCTCTGATACCCAATGTAGGTTTTAACCCCATACAGAAATTACCTGCATATGAATTCTAAATCATAGGAAAAATAAAAATGTGAGAGCATAACACACAAAACACATATACACAAAGATTTCCCACTGGATGCCAAAACCAGGACTACCAGCTTGATTTTTCATTATGTTCCTTTCAATGTTACAATACATATTTATGCATGCCGAAGCATCCAATACCATGGACCGGAAACCATCGCGTCCAAAACCATGGACTGAAAACCATAGGTAGGTTTGCCCAACCTAATATAGGGTCCAAAAAAATTTTTCCCAGGGCGCTGCTCAGACCGTAGAAGGGGGCTACCCGCCCCCCTCAAACCCCCTAGACAGGGGGGGCTTCGCCCCCCCTCTAACCCCCCGGTTCACTAAGTAGGTTAGTCGTGGAAAGAATATAAAACAACCCAACGTGCTGGACCCTCCAACATTTAGGGGATCACCTTGGTATGAAGTCCCAACTATACCTCACACCATTTGGCGTGGGAGTTCCATCCGGTATGATGGCCCGATTTCCATTACCTTAAAGATTTGCCTCAGCTCTTGCTTGTCAGCGCAGGAGAGTGGTCTGCTCTGTCTTCGAGTAGTGAGGTTTGAGTTGTTAGTGATTTCTAGTGTTACCTGTGTCAAAGGTTCTTTCACCACAAAGGGAGAAGGTGGGAATGAGTCCCAAGTTGGATGAGAGGATGTCACAACTCTTTAGGAACACACAACACAATAGGACATGCACAACTTCCGGAGGAGCAATCCACATGGATGTGGCAGTCACAACACACAAGGAAATATAACACGTACAACACACAATGGAGGAGTTCATGCAAGTGCGATAGTCGGTATAACAAGTTTACGTGAAAGGTCTATCTGATGTTCGTGGAGGTAACGAACACAGGCAGGACAAAGTTAACAACTCATACAAGACATTTTCATTAATATATATGTATTACAACAATTCAATGAGTTCAAGTGTTAAACATAGGTTAAAGAAACATGTATTACAAGTGTTCAATATTAGTCTTACAACAATTACAACACATGTGGAAAAATGCACTAGCTTGTTAGAAGGCTTCTAAATTAAGAGAAAGTTCCAAGACATATCGTTACACCATACATCACTAACCCCATGTGTGGGGAATTGGAGCCACTACTTACTCCTAAAAAAAATATTTCAAACACTCAAGGCTATGTGGGAGGAGCCAAGGTGAAAAGTCCATTACATGTTCAAATGAGGGGGTATTTATAACCAAGGGTGAAACTGACCCTTGTGGTTGTTCAACTTCCCTCATGACCATTTGACTTCTATGACCTTTCAACTTTACATGACTCTTGATATGACAAGTGGGTTTCTTGGACATCCACGCTGCATTAAATTGATTGAAAATATGGCTCATAGTAGGGACGTGGATGACATGACTCATGATAAGACTCCGCATGACAGTGTTGGGACGTTCGTGCTATTGTTCGTGCATGTCGAGCTGCAGTGCTACAGAGTGATGGATCTCCTCATGGTGTGTCACTGCTTCATCTCTTTATGGCATGGTGCACGAAGTCTTCGATGGTCATTGGTTTTCTTCATGTTATGTTGGCACGCTGATTCCTTTCTTGTACTTGGTCATGCTAGACATGTATGTTTGTTCAAAAAAATGCTTGTCCATTCATTCGTATGTTCGCGAACTCACGATACTCTGTCTGTGAACACATCTTTTCATGTTTGTATGACTATCCATCCATCTACGAACACATCCTTCCATGACTGTCCATTCGTGTGCACATCTTGCATGGGTCATTTTTTTGTTCATTCGAGACCAAGTGCTCTTGCATGTTCTCTCCTTTGTCATCCCATCTGTCGTCGCATCACGTTTGTGCATGTATTTGTATATGTAGTCATTCATGACGACACTACATAAAATTCATAAATATCTTAGTCTACCATGATGCATGGTTGCTTCAGATGCGAGTGACTCGGAGAGAAGACAAGGTTAGCTTGGATGCAGGTTCTAGGCACTACTGGTGAAAACTATGCATGAGTCACTGGGAGATGGAGTCAGACATGTTGGTTCGGCAATGACTGTCCGCGGGGTCTGGCTCAGCTAGCGGACAAATCTGGGAAACTTTCGAGAGGTGTAGTCCAGGCTGTTTGGATGCTGGTATGAGAGATGGAGGTCTATTTGGATGATAAACTCGCAAGAGAGAAGGGTTCCTAGTTTGAATGGGAACAATGGCAGAAGATGGTAGGTTTAGAGTCAAAAAATTTAACGACCAAAACACCAGTGGTGGAAGATGTAGATGGAAGATTATTTGTACCAGAAATATCTGTACCAACCATTGAGTAGAAAGACAAAGTCGATGAGTATGACAGACACATAATGGGATATTCTCGACAGAAAGGCACTTGGAACAATACGAATGTGCCTAGCGACGTCAGTAACCTTTAGTATTTCAAAGGAAGCAAAAAAGGGTTTAATGTGGCCATTGGCCAAACTATATGAAAAACCCTCAGCCTCAAATAAGGTATTTCTTATGAAGCGTTTATTTATTATGAAGATGTGAGAAGGTGGATGTGTTTGTGATCATTTAAATGAATTTGTATGAAGCCTAAGTTGACATATTAAATTTGAGACCCCAAGGGATACAATATTATAGTTAAACTATTGATGACCATCACATGTATGAGATAGTAGTTAACATACCATGGTTTAGGCATCTGAAAGAGTTAAGGAAAAATATGTGAGATGAGATCATCATATTTCTAAAGGAGGATTGGAGAACAAGTTTCAGTCTAGATAGATAAGCCTGAGAACTTGTGCAAGTTGGAACACAAAATATCTTAGAGGGTAGCTCTCGGTGTAACTACCCATAAAGGGAAACAAAACACCCTTGAACCTACCCATTTCTATGATGGCTTCATTGATCTAGTTACTATATAGCATTATAATCATATCATCTAGTGACAAAATAGTCATAGCGTTTCGTTCCACTATTGTACACAAAACAAGAAAGGTCTTATGTTTTTTTTGCTTACTTTATCTTTAGGGATGTTCATCCATTTTTGTGTTCTTCAAAAAGTGTAATCTATTGACTCAATTTTGGGAAACTTTTGAGAACATATAAACTAACTCTAAAACAATCAACACCCATCCAAAACCTATATCAAAGGATTTTTAACTTTACCACTACTTAATTGTCATTTATAACCTCACATGTCTAAGCTAGATTACGTGTTGTGTGTGGATCATGATTATCTTCTTTATTCAAAGGTATCACCGCATTGAACCCCAGTTCGTAATGTGGGGTCCATGGGGGCTGGTCGTAGTCAATCTGGGCCATTCATCAGATGGATATATGATGGTAGAAGTTATGTTTAATTTACGGTTTTCATCCCTAGAAGGAAACTCCCTCGCTATATATGAGGGAATTGTATTGTGTCTATGTATATATGTATTCTGATTGAGAAAGAGAGAGGAGATTGTGTGAGAGCGAATATGCAATTACAATAGATCTGTTGTAGGTTGTATCTCTTTAGTTTGTTGGATAATATAAAAGGAAGGACGTGCTATTTCTCTGTGGATGAAGCCCAAAATATGAACCACGTAGATCTGTGTCTCTGTTGTTTTATGCGTCTTTTGTGTTTATATTTTTGCAATATATTTTATGTGTTCCATTTTTGTGTAATATATAATTTTCTAACAAATAGTATGAGAGACGAAGGTCTATTTGGATGATAAACGTGCAAGAGAGAAGGGTTCCTAGTTTGAATGGGAACAATGGCAAAAGATGGTAGGTTTAGAGTCAAAAGATTTAATGACCAAAACACCAGTGGTGGAAGATGTAGATGGAAGATTATTTGTACCAGAAATATATGTACCAACCATTGAGTAGAAATACAAAGTCGATAAGTATGAAAGACACACAATGGGATATTCTCGGCAGAAAGGCACTTGGAATAATACGACTGTGCCTAGCGACGTCAGTAACCTTTAGTATTTCAAAGGAAACAAAAAAGGTTTTAATGTGGCCATTGGCCAAACTATATGAAAAACCCTCAGCCTCAAATAAGGTATTTCTTATGAAGTGTTTATTTACTATAAAGATGTGAGAAGGTGGATGTGTTCATGATCATTTAAATGAATTTAATACAGTTACGATTTAGTTAAGTTCTATAGGGGTAACTTTTGATGATGAAGTTATGGCTCTATTATTTCTGTGCTCATTACTAGAAAGTTGGAATGGTTTAGTTATGGTCATTAGTAATTCTGTCTCTTGATCTAGTACTTTAAAGTTTGATGATTTTGTCGGTGTAATCCTTAGTGAGGAAATGCAACGGAAAATCTCTGATGAGACATAAGGTAATGCGTTGACTGCAGAGACTAGGGGAAGAAAAATGGAAAGAGGAAAGAGCCTAGGATATTGCAGTAAGTCAAGGAAAGGAAGATTCAAGTCTAGATCAGGGATAATGTGCTAGAAATGCGGGAAGAAATGACACCTGAAGAAAGACTACAATTCTGAGAAAGGAAAAGAAGGAGACATGCAACAAGAAAACAATCATGAAGCGAATGTGATAGGTGATGTGTTGCAAGATGCTTTGATCCTTTCATTAGAAAATATTATTGATGTGTAGGTGGTAGATTAAGGGGCCTCATTCTATGCTACACCTTTTAGGAAACATTTTCATGATTATGTTCAAGGAGATTTTGGACATGTTTGATTGGGTGATGATAAACCCTGTAAAATCACTGGAATGGGTATAGTTTTCGTAAAACAGTTGAATGGAAATAAATGGTTATTTAAGGAGGTAAGGCATGTTCCAAATCTGAAGAAAAAACTAATTTCAACAGAGAAGTTGGGAGGTGAAGGCTTTGTAACTACTTTTACAGGGAAAACTTGGAAGGTCACTAAAGGATCCCTTGTAATAGCAAAAGGAGAAAAGTTTGGTACATCATATTTATGCAATGGTATTTCTATTTATTTTAATGCTTTAACCTCTACAGGAGAAGATAAGACATTTTGGCATCATAGTCCTGGGCACATGAGTGAGAAGGGGACGCAAATTCTTCACTCATGAAATTTTTTGTTAGGTTTGAAGCATTTTGATTTAAAAATATGTGAGAATTCTGTTTATGGAAAACAGAAGAGAGTGAGATTACTCAGATTTGGGAAAGAAAAGAAGAGTGAAAAATTAGAGCTTGTGCATACATATGTATGGGGACTTTTTCAGGTATCATCTCTCATTGGCTTTTGTTATTATGTTCTTTTATTGATGATGAAACCAAAAAAAACTGGATTTATTGTATTCAAAATAAATCTGATGTATTTGATACTTTCAAGAAATGGAAATCTTTGGTTGAAAATGAGACAGGAAAAAGGTTGGAGTGTCTCAAATCACACAATGGAGGTGAATATTGCAGCAAAGATTTTGATAGGTATTGTTTAGAGAAAGGAATTCAGAGAGATAAGACAGTTCTAGGAACTCCACAAGAAAATGGTGTGTAAGAAAGGATGACTAAGACAATCATGGAGCATGCAAGGTGCATGCGATTCCATACAAGATTTCCTTTACAATTTTGGAAAGATGTTATGGATATTGTTTTTTATCTAATAAATAGAGGGCCTTCAAGTTCCTTGGATGGTGGTATTCCAGAGGATGTATGGACAGGTAAAAGTGTAAAATACTAATTTTTAAAGACTTTTGGTTGTGAATCCTTTGTCCACATTAATAAATAAATTACAAGAAAGCTTGAGGCAAAATCAAAGAAATGTATCCTAATTAGATATGGTGTTAATGATTTTGATTATCACTTTTATGATTATGAAAAACACAAAATCATTAGAAGAGAGGATGACATATTCAATGAAAAAGTTTTTTATAAGGATCAGTTGTAGGAAAAGAAATAGGAAAAAGAAAATATAGAATACACAGTGTTTGATGAGATCACAAAAAAAGTTATGGTTCTTTAAAATCATAATGATCAACAACCGGAACAATAGCAACAACCAAAATAATAACAAGCACCTAGAACACCTGAAAGTGGTGTTAGAAGATATACCAGAATATGTAGACCCCTTGAACGATACCCTCCTTCATTATGTTATGTATTGTTGACTAATTCTGGTGAACCAGAATGGTATGAAGAATTAGTGCATGTAGAAACGAGGAAGAAGTGGGAGCAAGCCATGAAAGAAGAGATGGAATCCTTAGCACATAACGAGACTTGGGACTTAGGCACGTTTCCTACAGGTAAAACATAATTGTAGAATATATGGGTTTACAAGTTGAATGAAGAAGATGGAGGTAGAAAAAGGTATAAAGCGAGACTTTTGGTGAAGGGATTTGCACAGAAAATGGGTATAGATTTTGATGAGATATTTTCTCCTATTGTTAAAATGACTTCAATGAGCACTATTTTAAGTCTACTAGCAACTGAAGATTTGCATCTTGAGCAGTTAGATGTAAGACAACCTTTTTCCATGGGGATTTGGAGGAAGAGATATATATGTAGCAACAAAAAGGATATGAGGTAAAAGGGAAGGAGAAACTAGTGTGCAGGTAGAAGAAGAACTTGTATAGCTTAAAACAGGCTCCAAGGTAGTGGTATCTAAAATTTCACAGGTTTACGTGTGAGTAAGCTTATACTAGATGCCACTCTGATCATTGTGTTTATCTCGAAAGGAAAAATGATGGCAACTATATTATATTGTTATTGTATGTAGATGACATGCTTGTTGTGGGTTTTAACATGCAGGAAATAAATGTGCTCAAGAGAAAATTGGCGAACTCATTTGCAATGAAGGATTTGGGTGCTGCAAAACAAATCCTTGGTATGAGAATAACTAGAGGCAGGAAGAATAAAAAATTAACATTGTCTCAGAGTGAGTACATAGAAAAGGTGTTGAAAATATTTAACATGCAAAATGCAAAACTAGTTAGTATACCTATGGCTAGTCATTTCAAACTAAGTAAGGAGGTGTGTTCCAAGACTCAGTAAGAAATAGCTTATATGTCTAAAGTTCCATATGCATTAGCAGTTGGAAGCTTAATGTCTGTACAAGGTCTCATATTGCACATGTACTGGGAGTTGTAAGAAGGTACATGAACAATCCAGGAAAAGAACATTGGATGGCGGTGAAGTGGACTCTAAGGTATTTGAGAGGTACCAAAAATAAATCATTATGCTTTGGTGGTTCAAACATTGCTCCACATGGATATGTTGATGCAGATATGGTGGATGATAGAGATAACACTAGGAGCACAACAAGGTATGTGTTTACTGTAGGTGGAACAACTGTTAATTGGGTTTTAGAACTGCAAAGTGTTGTTGCACTCTCAACAATGGAAGGAGAGTATGTCGATGCTACAGAGGCTAGTAAAGAATTCATTTGGTTACAAAGGTTTCTGGATGAACTAGGTAAGAAGAATGAGTTAAGCAAGTTACATAGTGACAGTGAGAGTGCCATACATTTTGCAAAGAACTTTGCATTTCATTCCAAGAATACACATATACACATCAAGTACCATTTCATACGTTTAGTGTTGGAAGATGGATAATTGAAGCTCTAAATATAAAAATTTGATAATAAATTGACATTAAATGAGTTAAGGGTATAAGGGTATAATAAAAATATGTTGTAATAAAATGAAATTTTATTCATTTTAAAACTTTAAATTGCAAAACTAGCTAAACCCCACATATGTATATAATTTTCAGCTATAAAGATCAACCATGCTAGTGTGGAGGTTATGATATTTTACATAAAACATTGACATATAAGAATATTGACCTGTCAAATTTACATTAAATACTTTATTATATTATGAATTACAAAAATGATATATTTTTCATAATATGAATAAATAACTTTTAATATATATTATTGCCCAAGGAGAGTGTGGTCCTAATAGTTGTTACATAAAACATTGCCATGTAAAAGTATTGACTAATATTAAATGTTTGGATATATTGTGAATTAAAAAATTATATATTTTCAATATTACGAATAAATAACATTTATTGTGGTTTGTGAATATACATAAGGGAACTAGGTTTCTTGTCTGTTTAAAATTAGGTTTCTCACTTCTCTACTATATATATTTGATTGCACTTCTTGTCAGTTTAAAATTAGGTTTCTCACCTCTCTACTATATATATTTGATTGCAGTTTTCCTTTTTTGAGTTACCGTGGTTCACTTTCTTGTTTATTTGTGAAATGGAAGTTATTTGTGAGTAAGGTTCTGGGTAAACTCTATCGATCAACATATTTGTGAAATGGAAGTTATTCCGGAGAATGTTGTTCGAAAGTGTTTGCTGAAAATGCCTTACAAATCACACGATACTCTGAAATCTGTGTGCAAAAGCTGGGAGGCTATACTCAGTAGCCCTACTTTCTATGATGACATGAAGAAATGTGGGATGAGCGAGCATCTGCTTTGCTTCATTCAACAAGAAATCAGGAGTCCCTTCCTCCGACTTGTAGTAACTGTATGCGACCCTCAATTTTTCTTTCCAATTATATTGATTCTCATTATAAAATATATAAACCATTCTTTTTTTTAATTTTTGTTTTTTTAAAAGTAACAATTTTTTTTTATTTATAAAAAAAAATCTAATTTGTTGCAAAAGATATTCACTGGTCTAAAATGGTTGTCTTCAACAGAAATTGCTACTCACTATCTTTTTGTATTTTACATAATAAAAGCAGAAGCTGCATCAATTAAAAAAATTATTAAATAATATTATAATAAATTTCATTTTATAAAAGGTAAACCATTGGACTAAGAGACTATGTATTTAGAAGAGGGGAGCAAAATCCAATACATGAAATTTCAATATAGGAAAGAATGTGATATCAACCAAAATGGGTTTATATGAAAATCACAGCATTAAATGTAATGTAGCAATATGGAAAATCAATGTTGAAGCTATATTTTATTTAGTTTCCACTAAATACCTTATTAGCATTGGGAGCAAATCTTGCAAAGATACAGAAAGATAAGATTAGTCAGTTGTATTGTCAATATTTTCACAGTTAACAAAACAATAGATAGAAACATTTCTCACCTATGTAGTTATACTCTTACTATCACTGGCTTTACCTCAGGAAGTCCTAACTAGTGGCTTTGGATGGTTATCCAAAACATTGCAATTGGTACTGATTCAGGCTAAGAAGTCTTAAAACTATTTTTATGCATATGGGGAACAACACTCTAATACAACAATGCATGTTCATAAATTACAATTTAAATAAAGGAAAAACCTTAAAAAGAGCAAATAGTAAATCTTTGTACCGTTTTTTTTAAGAAAAAAAAACTTTCTATTATATTAATAAGACAAATAAAATAGATAGTATATTTGGCATAGCTTTTGAGTCTTTGTCTACATCAACAACAAAAAAATCACAACAAAAATAGCTCCCTATCTCTTCCTATCTTTACAATATCCATATCTTTTATTCTCTAGAGTTTTGTAATCCATAGTCCATAACCCAAAAAAATAAAAAAACATAAATCATATTTACAATATTTTTTGTTCCAAGAAGTCCAGGTTTATACCCGTCATATTGTCTCCTCTCTCTTTGAAAAGTTAATCTTTTTGACACCTTTCTAGAATACAGAGAAGAAAAACTTAACTGGTTCTTTGTTAATTCCTCTTTTGGATAATAAATCAGTTGTCTAAATCTTCTCCCTATAAATGTGATCAAAATTGGTGTGGTGGAAAGTACATACTAATATCCTAATGTGCTTCATCTAGTTGTTTAATATATGAGGATTGAACTGACTATGACCTTTGATCCAATCAATGATTCCTTTAGAGTCCTATAGATTTGTATGCTCTCCAATCCCAACCATTTAGCTGCAATCAACAGTCCCCATAGTGCAACAATCTCTACCTTGCTATTCTTGCCTTGGCGCTTTTCCCACCAAAACTGATAGTAGTTACTAGACTGGATGACAATGTATGTCCCATAGCCACAATTCCTCCTACATCTTGCACCATCTAAGAAACCCAAAACAAATTTATGACAAATGTCTTTTCTTATGAAAATTTTGTGCTTGCTACCAATTTTGGTAGATTGGAATTGCTTGAAGTATGCAACTATTTTAATGACATCCTCCCTTACTGTAGGATATCTATTCTAAAAAGTAAGTGCATTCCTACTATGCCATATGGGGCAAATGAGAAACAATGGGAGAAATCTACATCTTCCATGAGGTTTGAACCATTTCCTTAAAAAATTCCTTAGTGATGGAAATTTTTGTAGTTGAATGATACCAAAAGTGTCCAATACCCCTCCCAAACCACCTTGTCATAAGGGCAATGTAAAAATAAATGAACATTATCTTCATTATAACTCATGCATAGGAGGCAATTCCAGGAGTGACCTCTATTCTGTAAGTTATTCTAGGTTAATAATATGTCCATGATAGCCAACTAGCATAAAAATTTAATCTTCTTGGGAATGTTCCCTCCCATATTTTTGAATACATGTAGGACTTTCGCTCCCCTTTTCCACCCTTGGAATTACTTTACATATTTGTTTAACCAAAGGGTGCCTCTTTTTTAGGGATGCCCCCCATTGTCATATGGTCCTCTAGTCTTTAAGTGAGATACCTGCATTTTTCAAATTCACAAACATCCCCCTTTGGCGACTGAATATCCTTGGCACCAATCCATGATTGTAGGTCAATACATAGACAATCATTTTAGAACATCTATTTAAGGAAGATTATCTCTTTTTTATGTAGGAATTGAAGTATTATGTAAGATAATGAATGATTCCCCCCCATACCTTTAATAACATCCAAACAAATCTTGGTTTTGGACCCATCCCCAACCTCCCAATGCACAAATCCCATCAATCACTGTTTTTTTTTTTCAGCATACTTTTCCAAATGTATGATCAAATTGTCTTCCTCTTTTCCCCTCCATAAATCCAAGAAGTGAAAGATTGCCCATACATGTACTTATCTTTAATAACCATTGAACATATACCAGTACCCTTAGTTTAGATCTACATGTTCTTTATGATTAGTGCAATGTTGAAGGTTGATGGGTCAATAATACCCCATCCACCTTACTTAATGGGCCTTGAAATGAGAGACCATTTGACCATATGATACTTCCCTTAGGTAAAGCTCCAACCCAAATGAAATTCCGCATGATGGATACTTCCCTTGAGGATTTTCATACATGGGGTTCAATCTGAAGCCCAACAACTACCTCAAAATAAGCTTGATTTTTTAATACAGGATCTAGGTTTCTAGAGTTGTTAATATAGGATCTAGGTTTCTTTTAGTATGATACTTTAATTTAAGTATAATAATTACTTGCTTAATTGGTTGAGAAATTATTTAGGTTTACTATACAAGAGCCAGGAATATACAAATTTTTCACAGATCAAAATTTAGGTGTATTTATTTATTTATTTTCAAAAAGATAAGATGCAATAAATATTCAATACTATATTTTCTTTTTACCATTAGAGCAAATGTGAAAAGATTTGAAAATTTCCATTTTTTAATTATAATATTAGGCATATAAATAATAGTTATATTTTGAAAAAAAGTTAAGTTTACATGAGGTTTTTAAAAAGTGGAATAAATAATTAATATTATGTGAAATATAGAAGATGCTATAAATGAGGTGGAATCTGCATTGAATTGTAAACAATGATGGATGGTTGTTGCTTGAAATGCAAAGGACAACAAGAGGAACTCCCACAAAGAAACATGCACATGTCTATTCCACATTTGTAATTGATTTTTAAAATAAATCAAGTTTTCTATTTCTATTTAAATCTATTTTATTAAACATTAAAACATCAATAAATATTTGAGGCTAGTTATTATTTTAATACCTTGACCATTTCAATTTAAAATCATTTATTTGATATAATAAACAAACTTTCTAGATTTAAAAAAAATAATTTTAATCAACAAATTTCTTTTAATTATTACCTTACTAGTAATTCTAATAGAAAGGAAGAGCAAAAAATATACGCTTAGAATCTTATAGCAAGAGAGTAACACTTTGTTTGCCTCTAATCAACAAATTTTCCACAACTAGACCTATTATCAGTTTCAATCATTAAAATAGATAAACAATTTTTTCTTTCCAATTATATTGATTTCATCATAAAATATGATAAAACCATTCTTTTTTTTTAATTTTTTTGTTTTTTTTTTAATTATTAAAATATACAATTTTTTATATATTTTATAAAAAAATCATAATTTTTTTTTAATAATATTTAATTTATATATATATTATATATATATATATATATATTATATATTCAAATATTTTTAAATTTTAAAATTTAATTATATATTATTTTTATATTTCCTATATTATTAATCACAAATCACCAAATCCATAACATTGAGCTTATATATCATAGTTAACATTGAGCATATAGGGAAAATATATTCTCTAAATAATTGAAAAAAATTCCTTTACTATTTTTAAATAGTATCGTCATTTTGGGATCAATACACAACATATCAAAGTTTGTTGAAGTGAGATTGTATGACAAAAGCAAAAGTTATAAGTATGAGGCCTACATCTACATCTTTGCAAAAGATATTCACTGGTCTAAAATGGTTGTCTTCAACAGAAATTGCTACTCACTATCTTTTTGTATTTTACATAATAAAAGCAGAAGCTGCATCAATTAAAAAAATTATTAAATAATATTATAATAAATTTCATTTTATAAAAGGTAAACCATTGGACTAAGAGACTATGTATTTAGAAGAGGGGAGCAAAATCCAATACATGAAATTTCAATATAGGAAAGAAAGTGATATCAACCAAAATGGGTTTATATGAAAATCACAACATTAAATGTAATGTAGCAATATGGAAAATCAATGTTGAAGCTATATTTTATTTAGTTTCTACTAAATACCTTATTAGCATTGGGAGAAAATCTTGCAAAGATACAGAAAGATAAGATTAGTGAGTTGTATTGTCAATATTTTCACAGTTAACAAAACAATAGATAGAAACATTTCTCACCTATGTAGTTATACTCTTACTATCACTGGCTTTACCTCAAGAAGTCCTAACTAGTGGCTTTGGATGGTTATCCAAAACATTGCAATTAGTACTGATTCAGGCTAAGAAGTCTTAAAACTATTTTTATGCATATGGGGAACAACACTCAATACAACAATGCATGTTCATAAATTACAATTTAAATAAAGGAAAAACCTTAAAAAGAGCAAATAGTAAATCTTTGTACCATTTTTTTTAAGAAAAAAAAAACTTTCTATTATATTAATAAGAGAAATAAAATAGATAGTATATTTGGCATAGCTTTTGAGTCTTTGTCTACATCAATAACAAAAAAAATCACAACAAAAATAGCTCCCTATCTCTTCCTATCTTTACAATATCCATATCTTTTATTCTCTAGAGTTTTGTAATCCATAGTCCATAACCCAAAAAAATAAAAAAACATAAATCATGTTTACAATATTTTTTGTTCCAAGAAGTCCAGGTTTATACCCGTCATATTGTCTCCTCTCTCTTTGAAAGTTAATCTTTTTGACACCTTTCTAGAATACAGAGAAGAAAAACTTAACTAGTTCTTTGTTAATTCCTCTTTTGGATAATAAATCAGTTGTCTAAATCTTCTCCCTATAAATGTGATCAAAATTGGTGTGGTGGAAAGTACATACCAATATCCTAATGTGCTTCATCTAGTTGTTTAATATATGAGGATTGAACTGATTATGGCCTTTTATCCAATCAATGATTCCTTTAGAGTCCTATAGATTTGTATGCTCTCCAATCTCAACCATTTAGCTGCAATCAACATTCCCCATAGTGCAACAATCTCTACCTTGCTATTCTTGCCTTGGCGCTTTTCCCACCAAAATTGATAGTAGTTACTAGACTAGATGACAATGTATGTCCCATAGCCACAATTCCTCCTACATCTTGCACCATCTAAGAAACCCAAAACAAATTTATGACAAATGTCTTTTCTTATGAAAATTTTGTGCTTGCTACCAATTTTGGTGGATTGGAATTGCTTGAAGTATGCAACTATTTTAATGACATCCTCCCTTACTGTAGGATATCTATTCTAAAAAGTAAGTGCATTCCTACTATGCCATATGGGGCAAATGAGAAACAATGGGAGAAATCTACATCTTCCATGAGGTTTGAACCATTTCCTTAAAAAATTCCTTAATGATGGAAATTTTTGTAGTTGAATGATACCAAAAGTGTCCAATACCCCCTCCCAAACCACCTTGGCATAAGGGCAATGTAAAAGTAAATGAACATTATCTTCATTACAACTCATGCATAGGAAGCAATTCCAGGAGTGACCTCTATTCTGTAAGTTATTCTAGGTTAATAATATGTCCATGATAGCCAACCAGCATAAACATTTAATCTTCTTGGGAATGTTCCCTCCCATATTTTTGAATACATGTAGGACTTTGGCTCCCCTTTTCCACCCTTGGAATTACTTTGTATATTTCTTTAGCCAAAGGGTGCCTCTTTTTTTGGGAGGCCCCCCATTGTCATATGGTCCGCTAGTCATTAAGTGTGATACCTACATTTTTCAAATTTACAAACATCCCCCTTTGGCGATTGAATATCCTTGGCACCAATCCATGATTGTAGGTCAATACATAGACCATCATTTTAGAACATCTATTTAAGGAAGATTATCTCTTTTTTATGTAGGAATTGAAGGATTATGTAAGATAATGAATGATTCCCCCCCATACCTTTAATAACATCCAAACAAATCTTGGTTTTGGACCCATCCCCAACCTCCCAATGCACAAATCCCATCAATCACTCTTTTTTTTTCAGCATACTTTTCCAAATGTATGATCAAATTGTCTTCCTCTTTTCCCCTCCATAAATCCAAGAAGTGAAAGATTGCCCATACATGTACTTATCTTTAATAACCATTGAACATATACCAGTACCCTTAGTTTCGTTCTACATGTTCTTTATGATTAGTGCAATGTTGAAGGTTGCTGGGTCAATAATACCCCATCCACCTTACTTAATGGGCTTTGAAATGAGAGACCATTTGACCATATGATACTTCCCTTAGGTAATGCTCCAACCCAAATGAAATTCAGCGTGATGGATACTTCCCTTGAGGATTTTCATACATGGGGTTCAATATGAAGCCCAACAACTACGTCAAAATAAGTTTGATTTGTTAATAAAGGATCTAGGTTTCTAGAGTTGTTAATACAGGATCTAGGTTTCTTTTAGTATGGTACTTTAATTTAAGTATAATAATTACTTGCTTAATTCGTTGAGAAATTATTTAGGTTTACTATAAAAGAGAGAGGAATATACAAATTTTTCACTGATCAAAATTTAGGTGTATTTATTTATTTATTTTCAAAAAGATAAGATGCAATAAATATTCAATACTATATTTTCTTTTTACCATTAGAGCAAATGTGAAAAGATTTGAAAATTTCCATTTTTGAATTATAATATTAGGCATATAAATAATAGTTATATTTTGAAAAAAGGTTAAGTTTACATGAGGTTTTTAAAAAGTGGAATAAATAATTAATATTATGTGAAATATAGAAGATGCTATAAATGAGGTGGAATCTGCATTGAATTGTAAACAATGATGGATGGTTGTTGCTTGAAATGCAAAGGACAACAAGAGGAACTCCCACAAAGAAACATGCACATGTCTATTCCACATTTGTAATTGATTTTTAAAATAAATCAAGTTTTCCATTTCTATTTAAATCTATTTTATTAAACATTAAAACATCAATAAATATTTGAGGCTAGTTATTATTTTAATACCTAGACATTTTCATTTTAAAATCAATTTATTTTATAATAAACAAACTTCTAGATAAAAAAAATAATTTTAATCAACAAATTTCTTATAATTTTACCTAATAGTAATCTAATAGAAAGGAAGAGCAAAAATATAGGCTAGAGATCTTATAGCTAAGAAAGTAACACTTTGTTTTGCTTCTAATCAACAAATTTTCACAACTAGACTATTATCAATTTCAATCATAAAATATATAAACAATTTTTCTTTCCAATTATATTGATTCTCATCATAAAATATATAAACCATTCTTTTTTTTAAAATTTTGTTTTTTTTTTTAATTATAAAATATCAATTTTTTATATATTTTATAAAAAAAAAACATAATTTTTTTTAAAATAATGATTTTAATTTATATATATATATATTATATATATATATATATATATTATATATATATATATTATATATATCATATATTTTTAAAATTTAAAATAATTTTAATTATATATTAATTTATATTTCCTATATTATTAATCACAAATCACCAAATCCATAACATTGAGCTTATATATCATAGTTAACATTGAGCATATAGGGAAAATATATTCTCTAAATAATTGAAAAAAATTCCTTTACTATTTTTAAATAGTATCGTCATTTTGGGATCAATACACAACATATCAAAGTTTGTTGAAGTGAGATTGTATGACAAAAGCAAAAGTTATAAGTATGAGGCCTACATCTACATCTTTGCAAAAGATATTCACTGGTCTAAAATGGTTGTCTTCAACAGAAATTGCTACTCACTATCTTTTTGTATTTTACATAATAAAAGCAGAAGCTGCATCAATTAAAAAAATTATTAAATAATATTATAATAAATTTCATTTTATAAAAGGTAAACCATTGGACTAAGAGACTATGTATTTAGAAGAGGGGAGCAAAATCCAATACATGAAATTTCAATATAGGAAAGAAAGTGATATCAACCAAAATGGGTTTATATGAAAATCACAGCATTAAATGTAATGTAGCAATATGGAAAATCAATGTTGAAGCTATATTTTATTTATTTTCCACTAAATACCTTATTAGCATTGGGAGCAAATCTTGCAAAGATACAGAAAGATAAGATTAGTCAGTTGTATTGTCAATATTTTCACAGTTAACAAAACAATAGATAGAAACATTTCTCACCTATGTAGTTATACTCTTACTATCACTGGCTTTACCTCAGGAAGTCCTAACTAGTGGCTTTGGATGGTTATCCAAAACATTGCAATTGGTACTGATTCAGGCTAAGAAGTCTTAAAACTATTTTTATGCATATGGGGAACAACACTCTAATACAACAATGCATGTTCATAAATTACAATTTAAATAAAGGAAAAACCTTAAAAAGAGCAAATAGTAAATCTTTGTACCATTTTTTTTAAGAAAAAAATAACTTTCTATTATATTAATAAGAGAAATAAAATAGATAGTATATTCGGCATAGCTTTTGAGTCTTTGTCTACATCAACAACAAAAAAAAAAAAACACACAACAAAAATAGCTCCCTATCTCTTCCTATCTTTACAATATCCATATCTTTTATTCTCTAGAGTTTTGTAATCCATAGTCCATAACCCAAAAAAATAACAAAACATAAATCATGTTTACAATATTTTTTGTTCCAAGAAGTCCAGGTTTATACCCGTCATATTGTCTCCTCTCTCTTTGAAAAGTTAATCTTTTTGACACCTTTCTAGAATACAGAGAAGAAAAACTTAACTGGTTCTTTGTTAATTCCTCTTTTGGATAATAAATCAGTTGTCTAAATCTTCTCCCTATAAATGTGATCAAAATTGGTGTGGTGGAAAGTACATACCAATATCCTAATGTGCTTCATCTAGTTGTTTAATATATGAGGATTGAACTGATTATGGCCTTTGATCCAATCAATGATTCCTTTAGAGTCCTATAGATTTGTATGCTCTCCAATCCCAACCATTTAGCTGCAATCAACAGTCCCCATAGTGCAACAATCTCTACCTTTCTACTCTTGCCTTGGCGCTTTTCCCACCAAAACTGATAGTAGTTACTTGACTGGATGACAATGTATGTCCCACAGCCACAATTCCTCCTACATCTTGCACCATCTAAGAAACCCAAAACAAATTTATGACAAATGTCTTTTCTTATGAAAATTTTGTGCTTGCTATCAATTTTGGTAGATTGGAATTGCTTGAAGTATGCAACTATTTTAATGACATCCTCCCTTACTGTAGGATATCTATTCTAAAAAGTAAGTGCATTCCTACTATCCCATATGGGGCAAATGAGAAACAATGGGAGAAATCTACATCTTCCATTTGGTTTGAACCATTTCCTTAAAAAACTCCTCAATGATGGAAATTTTTGTAGTTGAATGACACCAAAAGTGTCCAATACCCCCTCCCAAACCACCTTGGCATAAGGGAAATGTAAAAATAAATGAACATTATCTTCATTAAAACACATGCTTAGGAGGCAATTCTAGGAGTGACCTCTATTCTGTAAGTTATTCTAGGTTAATAATATGTCCATGATAGCCAACCAGCATAGACATTTAATCTTCTTGGGAATGTTCCCTCCCATATTTTTGAATACATGTAGGAATTTGGCTCCCCTTTTCCACCCTTGGAATTACTTTGTATATTTCTTTAGCCAAAGGGTGCCCCTTTCTTAGGGAGGCCCCCCATTGTCATATGGTCCTCTAGTCATTAAGTGAGATACCTGCATTTTTCAAATTCACAAACATCCCCCTTTGGTGACTGAATATCCTTGGCACCAATCCATGATTGTAGGTCAATACATAGACCATCATTTTAGAACATTTATTTAAGGAATATTATCTCTTTTTTATGTAGGAATTGAAGGATTATGTAAGATAATGAATGATTCCCCCCCATACCTTTAATAACATCCAAACAAATCTTGGTTTTGGACCCATCCCCAACCTCCCAATGCATAAATCCCATCAATCACTGTTTTTTTTTCAGCATACTTTTCCAAATGTGTGATGAAATTGTCTTCCTCTTTTCCCCTCCATAAATCCAAGAAGTGAAAGAATTCCCATACATGTACTTATCTTTAATGACCATTGAACATATACCAATACCCTTAGTTTCCATCTACATGTTCTTTATGATTAGTGTAATGTTGAAGGTTGATGGGTCAATAATACCCCATCCACCTTACTTAATGGGCCTTGAAATGAGAGACCATTTGACCATATGATACTTCCCTTAGGTAATGCTCCAACCCAAATGAAATTCCGCGTGATGGATACTTCCCTTGAGGATTTTCATACATGGGGTTCAATCTGAAGCCCAACAACTACCTCAAAATAAGCTTGATTGTTGGAATCACCCATGGTTGTCTATGGGAGGAAGATTGATCATGTTGAAAGAAGTTATTCAAAATATAGCTATATACTCGATGTACCTTTTTCTATTGCCAAGAAAGGTAATAAAAAAGATACTTTGTGATCAACATGTTTGCACGGTGTTGACCTGCTTATGAGGATGCAAGACGAATACTTGAAATGGTGAAAGATAATATTGTTATGAATTGTAACCAAACTGCTTCCTTCCTTGCATGAGTGGTTCCATGTATTCTGCCTCTGTAGTTGATAGTGCCACTACATATTGTTTCTTACTCATCCAACTGACTGCGCCTCCAAATAGGTTAAACACATACCCACTTGTAGATATTCCCTGATCCAGATCTCCAGCCCAGTTTGCATCAACAAAGCCACGAATATCCAACACTCTGTCCAATCCTGGTCTTCCTTGGTAGCACAAACCATAATCATTAGTGCCATGAAAATACCTAAAAACCCGCTTCATTGTTGTCGAGTGCTCCTTCCCTCATTTTGACATAAACCTCCTCAATACTCCCACTGCATGTGCAATGTCTAGTCTAGTACATACCAGTGCATACATCAAGCTACTGACTGCACTTGCATATGGAACACGGGACATGTCCTCTTCCTCTTCTTGTGTCTTGGGACATTGTTCAGCAGATAACCTCACACCTACAGGAATAGGAACCTTCACCGGTTTACTATCCTGCATATTAAACCTCTGCAGTATTTTCTCGACATAC
>APFE030112010.1:0-45549 GCA_000404065.3 Pinus taeda | reverse complement strand
CATCCTTCAAGAAAGGATCTAAAAGGAGGAACCAATCCAATCTTTTAGCCACTATAGAGTTACCACCATGTTAATTTCTCCATGTCATTGAAATATTTTTGAGATGGAAATATATTAAACCATCTATGTCTAAGTAACACAAAAAATGTATGAAAGTGGGTCAATATGATTAAGCATATTCAATATTTCATTATCCCTTAAGAAAAAAATAAGATCCACACCAATCACTAGCCTTTCTTAGGATAATATGGAGTTCTATAAACTATTTTGCTACAAACATCTTCTATTTAAAGAAGGAATAAACAAATTTACATACTAAATATTAATATATCTTTGAGAATGCAATATATATATATATGAAAACATGATATAATAGCCTAATAGGTTGTGAGATGGAATTTTCATTTCTTACATGTAGTGATAATCCCACTTGATTTACCTAAGGAAACAAGAGTTAAGAAGTCCCATCATTAGGGGAATTTTGAGGTAAAAAATGGGATTCAAAAGAAAATAAAAAACTAAAAAAATCAATCTTAAAAGAACCAATAAGATTCAATATGATAGTGTCATCGATGGAGGTAAATATGTTTGGGGGGAAAATAAGAAAACTATTTTTGCATTGTAGTTTTAGTTTATATTGTGATATGTTGACTCAAAGGTCAAGTGTAAGAAACTTTTGGATGCACAATTGAATTGTGCATCCACTATTACCCAATTTTGAGAAGACCCCCCTCTAAATAAGTTACAAATATAGAAAAATCAAATGTAAAAAAAAAACAAAAACAGTATTAATATTTTGAAATGTTAATTTTAGCCACTAAGGTTTCACAAAAGTCATTAACACATCAAAATGCTGGGATAAACATAAATAAGCATGCCATGGGTGAGAAAAAATAGTTTAATATGGTGGTTATATAGCACAAGTTTGTTCAGTAACAAAATATATATTTAATATGGTAGATGTTAAAAATATATTTAATATGGTAGATGTTAAAAATATTTAATCGGCCATTTAAAATATCTTTTAATTTATCATTTTTATCTATATATAAATATTTTAATATTATAAAATAAATATGAATAATTTTTCATTTTTAAAGCTACCATCTCTATCTACAAATTTTTTAATATCATAAAAATAGATATGTATAAGTCTACCACATTAATTATTTCCAAATTTCATCGTATTTTCCACAGGGTGTGGAATAAAAACCCCATTTCCAAATTTCATGGTATTTTCCACATGGTGTGGAATAAGAACCCCAAATATCCTGATAATTATGTTCCTTCACTATTACTTCCTGTGAATAATGAAAACCTTGTGTATAAAAACCCTCATACGTTACAAACACTTTTTATAATTATCATTGATCTATTAACGACAAGATAATACTTTTTGGTGCAACAACCAAAGGTAAATATAAAGGTATGTGTGTTTAGGTGTGAATATTAAATTGTAGTTAATGAGGAGATATTGATATGACTGTTGAAATCGCCGTACCTTCAACCATATCATTCAGCCGCAGTTCGGGGGGATTACCGAAATATTGTAATCATTACATGACATGACAATTACCGTCATTTCTATTTCTTGTGGTAGTATCTAGTCACCCTATGTGTACCTTATCATGTCATAACTTCATTTGTAACGTTCTACTCTGTTTTGACCTCAGCAACTCAGCTCTACACTTTGTATTTTGTCTGAACCAGTAACTATGGGAGGAAATGCTGTTAGACATGAAAATGGCTCAACGGAATTACTGGAACTCTACTAGGAGGCATACCAAATTTTTCTACAAGCAAGATGGGTGGATTACTTCAGAAGACTTCTGGATTTTGATTCACAGCAAGTTCTGGAATTTGCATGCAATCTTAGGGAAGGAGACTCCACTGTCCAAGGGGTGTGAATTCCAGCAACATAGGAGGACATAACGTAATTTTCGGGACTACCAACCAATGGTACTCATTGGTTCAATAGGAAATACCTCATTCCCAATGCACAACAAGATTTTCTATTACCAGGGGAGTGCGTTGAATCCAAAGGCAAGGGTGTTGCACTTCGATCACTACCACCGCCATGGCCAAAGGTTACAGAATTTTTTAAGCATTATTTCACCTGCGAGGGTCGTTATTGGGTAGTCTACCAACATGACTTTGTGTTATTAAATCATTTGAGGCATGGTCGTTTAATAAATATGCCCTATTATCTGCTTGGATATCTAAAAAATATGGCACATTATATCGTGAACGCAAGGCACCAACTCCTCTCCTTCACACACCATCATTTGGTCCAGCTCCTAATAAATAGAGGCTTTTCCCTGCACAATCCACCCCCCTCAATAACCCTCCTCAGCAAGTTGAGGAAAATCCTTAGCAACTCGAAGAAAATTTCCAGCAATCCGAGGAAAACTCTGAGCAAGCTGCCGAAAATCAGCAACTAGCAGCAGAAACAGCCCAATTGAGCACTGAAAATCGGCAGCAGACCTCACCCCTTAATGAAGTTGAACCATCCACTCCCATGGTACATATCCCCACTGATGATTCAGATGAAAATACCACCATTATTATGCTTAAAAGGAAAAGGCAACAGAAAGGTGCAACCCCACTAAAAAGAAGAACGAGGGCCTCAGTTAAGGAAGCCACTATTTCTCATAATTCCCCTACCCTGAGGAAAAGTGCTTGTAAGAGAAAAACCATTGTTTTTCCTGATTCCTTAGCATGGCGATGAACAAGGTCATCTGCAGCAACTGAGGCCATTATCCCAAATTCCCCACCTATTATTCTAAAATCCCGTATTCCACCTAGCCCTGAACCCTCACCTTCCTCACCCTCGAGTGCCGAAATGCAGAGCATTCATGATTTTGTGACATCATTTTTCTCAAAAGAGGCAGCTGCTCCACAAGAACCAGCTGCCGATACATCTAAAGTAGACACCCAGGATGATATAGGGTATGTGGTTGATACACAAGAACTAGCCACTGACCCAACAGGTGCTACACAAGAACTACCTGTTGGAGAACAAAAGGAAGATGACCTAGATGTGGGTGATACACAAGAACCAGCCACTGACCCAACAAGTGCTACACAAGAACACCTGTTGGACAACAAAAGGAATATGACTTAGATGTGGCTGATACACAAAAACCAGCCACTAACCCAACAGGTGATACACAAGAACCACATGTTGTGGACGCAAATGATGAAGTTGATGCCCAACAACAATTTTCTCCTCCACTGCAACCTGCAACTACAGAAGCCCTGGTCACTTTAGCCTCCCTTCAGGAAGAAAATGAGATTTTGAAATCCGAAATTAAGGTTTATCAGCAAGAGTTAACAATGGCTAGGGAAGCCTATGAAAAGGAACTTAATCTATACATGTTAGCTCACATAGCATCTGCAGCTGAAAAGAGTGCAGAAAAGGATCAATACAGTGAATACATGTGCAGTGAATGTGGTGATCTTTATTCTTGATCAGGTTATAAAATAGTTGAAGTTTCGTTGTGTGGAGCTAGTCCAATACCTCCTCCTGTTATAATCAAAAAGGAAAACCCTACTGTTACACAAGAACCATCAGGGTCTTCAAGGATTTTAGAAACAAAACCACCCTAGCCTACCCAAGTTGTTACAGAACAAAAACCAGTACCAAAGTCTTTTACAACTATGGCTACAGAGACTGAACCTCCCTGTGTCAGCAATGCTTACACACAGACTTCCAGTTTTCAAAAACTAAGCGACACATGGAAGACACAGCATGAGCTCTCACAGGGAAAGGCATTTTAGCAATAGAAGTCATTATGGCTCTGTTATCACTCAGGTTGTTCCCTGCTTCCTAAAGGAAATACGGCCGAGGTAACCACTAACCAGTCTTTTAGTTACAGGTCCTAGCCTACCTGCAATGAGAGAGGGCTCTCTCTTTATAATTTAGATTTGTTGGTGGGTGATTTTAGGCTAGTTATGGTGTACTGATTTTGTTTTAGATTTGGTTGGTTGGTGAGTTCACACAGAGCTGGGATATAAACTACAGAATAGTTTGATCCATTGGGCAATCGAGTTCATGACTGTGTACTGCTGAAGTATGTTTTTGAAGGAAGAGTATTGCTACAAAGCCAGATAGGCATCTGTGGAATAATTTTTAAGAATAGGTGATGAAGTTTTGGAATTAGCGAGTGAAAGGCAGTTAAGAATCTTCCACTATGCTAACAGGGGAGAAAATGAGAGTATTTGTTTAAGAGCAGTTCAGAATTCTTAAACAATATTCACAGTGAGAGAATTAGTTTAAACATGAGCAATTAAGAATTCATATCCATGGCTAATCCTGAAGAAAACATATTTAGAAACAGAGATTGAGCATAGGGTGTATTCAAACAAATCCTAAGCTATTCTTTTTCCCTATTACTATGATCATGAAACATATGTGAATTTTTGCATACATAGAAAGACAAAAACATGGTTCAGAATAACTTATTGTTCCATTAAACGACACAGGAATTCTACAACATAACACGGTCCTTCATTTCCACCTTCAAACAGTATAGGAACCAGGAACTGCACCAGCAATTTTTATTGGCAAAAAGTTTGAGATATACAATGCAGCTCTTTTGAGAGAGTTTCACTACAACCGACCCTCAATACGTTCTATGAGGGGATATATATACAAAAATAGGATACAAAATATCTAGACAGTCAGTTATTGTGTAATAAATTACAACGCCAACTCTCTTACAAAAGTAAATGAAAGAAATAACTATAGCAGTTAATATTGATATGGCAACTGTCTTTCTGTCAGACAAATTTTGACTTTTTGGATCAACAAAGTTGGTTGTAGTTGCGTCTTTAAATCTGTATTTGTTGAGCCTGTTGTCTAAGTGCTTTGATGAGTCACTGTACTGATGCTTCCTGTGATATCTGTGTGCTTGATTCTTTGTTGACCTGTATTGTGACTGAGATCTGAATTTTGACAAAAAAGGAATAATATTCTTGAATCACCTAGGCAGTACTTCCAGCATTGCCTGCCACCAATCACCTGGAGGTAGCTGATGTATCCTTATTTTTATGAGCATTTCATTTGCTTCAGTATATATGTAGAAATTTGGAGGCACTTCAAACAGATGATTAATCTCATGCTCAATGAAAAATAAATTCTCCAATTTATCATACAGAGACTGCCCAGAGGGAGGTCCTACCTCTTCTGTGGAGTTGGTGGATGATGTAATCTGATTTTCAACATAATTGTTGATCCTTGTGATGTATTTCTCGTATGACAATAGTTATCCAGTACCAGTCACTAGGTTGGGTAATCCTATATCTTACAATGTTGTTATGTTTGCCCTGAAATCATCTATTTCTGCTTGCATATCGTGACATTTTCTTTCTAGGGTGTGTGTGAAATTTCTTAAGGTCAGCACTTTCTTAGCTGTTAGGATAGTGTCTATTCGACTACGTATATCCAGTGCTGCCAATTCTTCCTTTGTGTGAGTATTCAAGAAGTGTATCATCTTATTAGCTTGCTTAGGCTTAATTCCCAATGCTGTTCTGGCCTTCTGTATTTCAACATGAGCTATGCCTATTAATTCAATTTGCTCATATATTGCCTGTATTGACCTCCATTGGTCATGGATTGATTGGCCAATTTTGGCCCATATAATCTTCTTGATCTCAGTCAGAGTTTTGCCCAGAAGCAGTTCTTTTCCTAAGCCCTTCACTCTGGTCTCTAAGGCTTTTATCTCCCTTTGCTTCTCTACCAATGTCATTTTGGACTTATCATAGCTGGCCTCTAGCTTGGCCAGTCTTTCTTTGGCTTCATTAATTTATGTCACTTGAACTTCAAGTTCCTTGACAGCTTTCATTAAGTCCTCCATGCTCATACTTGATTCTGGTGTTGTTGTTGTTGCTGGTGTTGCTTCTGTAGCTGATGTGGCTGTTGTAGGTGTTGGAATGGCAGGAGGGGTTGCTGCTGCTTGTGTAGGAGGAGCAGGGCCAAGAGTTGTAGAAGTTTGAGGGGGTTGGGAGGTTGACTCCCCTTGCTTGTCCTACAATGCCTTTTCCAATTCTGCTTCCGTCTGTAGTATTCTTTGATTCATCTTCAGAAGCAGATCCATGGTCTCATCAACTTGCTTTTCCTGTGCAAGTTCTGCTGTTTGAGGGTGAATGGTCGGAGGCAGCTTCGCCTGTTTTCTAAGTGCAGTAATGTCATCCTCCTTTTTGTTCATAAGGGCCTTAATACCCTTTGGATCTTTAGGATCATGTCCTAGATCAATGATTATGTCTTCCAAAGTTTTTATTCTATTGTCCTTAGCAGTGGAAGACATCCTTTCCAAATCTAGCTGTGTGTTTGTATTTTTCAGTGACTCTTTTAACTGATGGGCCAGCATGGCCCTGTCTGCAAGTGTGGCATACACCATTTCCCCTATCTGTTTGTGCAGTTCTATTTGATCCATGGGATGTATGTCCTTAGAGAGGACCTCTAGATTTGTCTTTGTGTAGTCTGCAGCTGATTTGGGCTTTGGAACCTTAGGCTTAAAATGAGTCAAAATCATTTTATCCTCCTTGATATCATATGCTGCCATCAATCTTTGTTGCTTGGAGGGGGTTGCCTTTAGGAATTGATCATAAATTTGAACTCTCAAGAGTTCATTTTTTGCCTTAATCTCCATAAAAGCCCCTTTGATACCAGCTGGTTGCTTGCCCTGCTGCTTGGAAGAGGACACTTCTGTACTTTGCTGTATAGCTTGTTCCTACTAGAATGAGCTAGTAGAAGTTTGTTGGCTGGATTCTCCTTCTTTGCTCTAGCTATGCCTCCTTTCTTCATTTATGTGCTCTTCTTCAGCCTCAGGGTCAATCCTTTGCCTCTTGGCCTCTGGTTGCTGTGTTGACCCACTTGGAGGTGTGGGCTCCTCTCTATCTCGTTTTTTTCCTCTCTCTTCATTGAGAGGAGTTTGCAAAACCAGAATTTGGGATGCTTCAGCTTGCTGTAAAGGGGCTTGACCATGACTTCGATCTTTTGAAGTGCTGGGATGTTCTGCCTCTATTTCCTGTTGTACATCCATCACTTCTTTTCCTTTTGTTGTGTTGTTGTTGTTGTTGTAGATGCCTACAGGACAGTCTATGGAGCTGTAGCAGTGGATGTGCCTTCTCCAACTTGGATTGGTAGCTTGAATGTCACCTGCTGAAAAGAATCCAAGTCAAGAGTTTTTTCTAAATCCTTTACAATTTGCTCCATTGTCTCTTCTTGAGTAAATTCCTCAACTAATATCCCAGGCACCCATTCATCTTGGTTGGAAAAATATTCAATTTGTGGATATGGACAATGCTTATAGGCTAGCAGCCTATATTTGACTCTTCCGGAACTGATAAGGCCATTAGGGTCATAAGGGACCCACCAAAAACTCCTTTTAAGTTTAAGCTGTTGCCCCAGTATTTGATCAGCTTCTTGCCAACCATCTTTCTTGTTCATGATGAAGGGGCCTAGATGGTCTCTGAATTTCATATTGGCTTTCTTCTTGGCACTATGAAAGTGTGTAATATCATAATTGATGAGTTGCCTATAGTATTCCAAGGCAAACAATCTCATAGGAACATACCTTAGGAGCCTGTAAGGACATAGCTCACAACCATAGATCCTGATGACTGTGTGATTTTGGTATAAATACCAATCACCTATTTTGTAATTCTTTGAGATCTATAAGATTTTCTGCATGTCATTTGACAATCTGGCAGGAGGAGTTATTTTCAAGAGGCATGTGACTGGATAGACAAACTAGTCAATGAATTCATAGTAGGAATAGGGAGAGTTCTGGACTTGATGGAAAATTGCAGACCAGAAGATGACAGACCTCCTCTCACCCTGTGAATCCAACTTCTTGATAGGGCATTGGAAGGAATCTCTCTGATAGTACATGAACAGGTGATAGATGTATGATGAATACTTAAATATTGCTTCCCTGTTCAGCCTTAGCAGTTGGTCATGTATTTTGTTGGCAATAAAATTGGCATAGTTGTATTTTATGGCAGGGGGCTTCCCAAGGCTATATGCATATAATAGGACCAACACAGTTTCATCAATATGTTCATTTGTGGAGAAACCCAGCACAGAGGATGTCATGTCCACAAGCAGCTTTCCTACCTCATTGAAATTTGCATATAGGAAAGGAGGTGGCCCAGTAGGTTGGCAGTCTGCTCTCATGAAAGTTTTGGCAATTGTAGCAATCTTAGTGCTAGAGAGCTTGGAGCCTTCATCCAGCAGGTGCTTTATCGAAAAAGGGTAGAGCAGTTGGGTCTGCTTGAAGTTGGGCATTTGATTGATGGAATCATGAGTAATGTAAAAGAGTATGCTCCGAGATGGAGACTTAACAGCTCTCAGGCTTTGGTCATAATTCTCAGCACAGAGGTGAATGATTTCAGGAAATATATTCAAAAATGGAAAGAAGTAGATTGGCAGATTTGACTCCCAGATGCCATACATGTCACTATTGTCCCAGTGGCTATTCCTCAGCTGGAAAAAGGTCTGCAAGTGGTTCCTCTCTCCCACAAAATCTTCAATGAGGAAATCACTGTCCACTAGAGGCATTGCTTCAAGCTCCTTGCTGGGTGTATTAATAGGAGCAAAATCTAGAGCTGATGGAGTGGCCATCTTTAAACATTCCTCGATTAGTACTTGAGATTAGGGTTAGTGAAAAGGTTGAAGACTGCACACTGAATTTGTACTTGGGTGTGAGTAGTTTTCAGAGTTCAAAAAGACTTTTCACAGGGTTGATGAACTGTGGGGCACTCTGTGGAAAAAACCAGAATGTTTTGAGCTATGTAGTTGGGGTTTTGCAGAGGGAATTCTTGTAAGGGATTAATGCACAGTTGTATGCACTTCAGTTGGTAGGCTCAAGCTTTATAATCACTCTTTTAACAGTGAGGTTTGCAGGAGGGCGCGGGCTTTTCGAGTTTTGCTAGAGCAGGAGCTCAACCGGGGAATTAGGCAGTTTTTTAAGTAGATAATTCAACTGTGAGGAGTATGCAGAGATTGTTTGCAGGAAATTAGGAGAGAAATGGCAAAAACAGGGGTGAAATAGGTCGACTGCGGGCAAATACCTAGTTTTTGCAGCTCCGAGTGCATTGAATTGGTACAATGGCAAGCAATCAACTTGAATTCAGCAGGTTGTGGCAGCTCGAACGGTTGAATTGTGAGTTTGGTGGCAAATCGTCATAAAAGCATGCACAATGCTCTGAAATGAGTGGTGAAAATGACACAAGAATGGCTCTTTCGCGTGGTTTTATGAGAAATTAGGACTTTTTGGCACTTTTGGCGCTTTCCGGCGATGACGTGAGCATGACCTCATCGATGGGTCCCGGGTACAGCAGGGTGACGTGGTGGCTGACGTGGGTGACCATGTGGCGGTGACACGGTGGCGGGGCATGGATACGAATGGATGACGTGGAGGCGACGTGGAGCAGTGGCGGGGAACGTGGGCGCTGACCTCATGGGTGACGTGGGTATGACGTCACAGGGCAAGGAGGCAGTTTCCTGTTTCCCCGCACCACCTTTAGGTCCTGAGCGGTATAAGGGGGGGTGGGGCTCCGAACAACCTGGGAGAGTGACGCGTGGCGGGGGTATAACGGTGAAACCGCCAATCCCCTAGACGCTAAACCTCCGCTTCCTCCCTGGTGAGATTGACCGCCCACCTTTAGATCGGGATTGCCAACGATCGGACGGCTGGCGGGGAGTGTGAGGTGATGGCAGTTTATGGCAGGGGACCCACCCAATTTAATTAATGAATTAAATAAAATGTGAGCGGGGTGGGTTTAAACTTAGGGTTAGTGGGGTATAATATATGCGCGCATTTATATGTTTTATTTAAAAAACATTGCAAACCCATGTGTTAGCGCGGGAGGGGTAAAAAGGGGTTATGAGGGCGGAGACTAGAATTTAATTTTTAACCAAAGTTTTTGATTAAAACCCATAGTCTAGGGTGGTGAAGGAGGGGTAATATTAGTCCGTGATGGATTAATATTCCCCAAGATATGACTGTATAGCTATATTTCTAGGGGGAGCATATTTATAGATTTTTTGGGATTTCATATAGTTTTTGTAGAATTAAGGAAGGGGAACAATGCTTAGGGAGCTAAATAATAAATTAGTTGTTAATATGACTTTGTGAGATGAATATGTAGTGGAAAATGCTAAGCTTTAAGAAGTAAAACTTAGAGATAGAAAATGAGTGGAATTGAGAATAATGATTTTTACACAAGAAATGTGGCTTCTTTTCCTTGAGTAAACTTCATAGTTTGACTTGGTACTTGTCATGGAGTGAAGTGAAATAGGACTTTTGGGCAGATCCCAAGGTCCTTTGGGGAATGTTAATAAATGATGTTTGGGAAAAAGGGGGAAATTAGTTATGCTTCCATTGTTATGTCATCAAACCTCTGCCATGGTGCCAACACCCTGAATGGAATGAGTTCTTCTTTGATAATCCAAATGGTAATGACACCTTTACTTCTCCAACCTTACACTACTTACCCCACCTAGCAATCCTAACATTTTTTCTTCATTTGAATTGGGTGCACTTGAATTAGCAGACCCTGATTGTCCTCTTTTTCTTTTGACTGCCCTCCTATCTAAATCTACCCTTATTTCTTCCAAGGACCCAGATTAAGCAGTTAGGCTCCTTCATTTCTCTACCTGGCTGGTCATCTACCAAGCTTGAGCTCTTTGGACAGGAATCATTCTTTATTCTGCAACAAGCAATTTAACCATGGCGTGGTCCAGATTAAACTGTTGGGCCATCCATCAAGTATGATTATCAGCAATATTTGCAGACTGTGAAGCTGCCAAAAAGATAGTAGTGGCATTTTGACTGGACACTTTCCTGGTCTTTAATTTGGGGTTCATTTTCACTATTCTTCTGACCAATTGATTTTCTTTCCTTTTGATTATTCTTTTAAGGCATACCCTCTTTTCATTTTTTAATTTTCCTAGTATGTATACAAAATATGGCACCTTTGCAACATGCAATGATGAACATATTTAGCCCTTCCACTGTCAATCATGAAAGATGAAACCTATTGGTATAGGAACCTAACAGGACCAACTATGCATACAGAAATTGGGAAGTGCTTGAACAGTCTCGTGCACAACATAAGGAGAATAAGAAATTAAAAACCAGACTGTCCCTCATCTTTGACTTGGTCCAGAGGTTACTTGCTACAAGGAAACCCTCTTTTGACTATTCTGTATTTTTGAGAGAACGCTTAGCGTTCCTCCAAATAAAAGCAGTCAAGGATGGAAGACCCCACCAGGTGTGTACACCGCAGCAATTTATTGAGACCTTCGCAGAAGCACCGAATAGTGACCAGAACTTGCTATGTGAACTCTATCTTCACAATGAGGCTATGTCTGAAGATAAAAAGCTTAGTTTACTTCCTCTGGTTGGCGATATTCAAATAGGAGCCTTTATTTCCTTCTTGGCCAATCAACTTACTTGGAAGAATGCTTTAATGTCAGCAGCACACAATGAGGAGAACTGTGTTGTCTAAATCCGAGCTGAGCCACAAAATGAAGCTGTCTTTATTGCAGAACATCAACGAATTCTACGAGAGCTAGGGATGCCTGACCGTATCAGAAAACTAAAGGCACAAGTCTTGGAGGACTGCCAATATTATGTGAAAACTAAAGGAGCTCTGGCTATAAAAGAAAATAATCTATTCTGGGAACGCTGTCCTAAAGGGAGACAGGAATAACACCCTTATAATCCTCTCAATCTTCAGGCCGCAATTTCACGCATACCTAATTATGTTAAATGCATTAGACAGTGTGTTGAACGATGGATTGGTTACCACTTTCACTTCCCTCTCCTATGGCTACCTGGACAACAATATAAGGCTCAATTTAAATTGACCAAAAAGGAGGAGCTGGCAGCATAGCAGAAACTTCAGAGTGTCCATGGGTTTAGAGACATGGTTGATAGCACCTTCTATACTTACTGCATAAGCAATTTTCACTATTCATCCCAGTATTCCGAATCCGATTTAGAGTAGACGTTGCATGCGGACATGCAACCCTTTCAGTTGGGGGGGATTTTAGGATCCCATATTGTCTATTTCTAACCTTATATTTTTTCATAATATTACCCTTTTCAACCCATAGTTGAAAGACCTTGCTAGTGTTTTGACTCAATCATTCTAAAGGTATACAATAACTCTTCTCATTGCTATATGTTTAATTATTCAACACATAATCATGTTATATTTATAATTGATCCCTGAAGTTGACTGAGTTGTTGAACAATTGTTGAAACTGCCTAAAGCTGGCAGGACTATATTTTGCAGTTGCTGAAACAGCGGAAACATCACGAACCTCGAAGCTGAAACAGCAAGGACAACATGCGAATCTCAAGGAGACAATTGAGATTTGCGTACGAAATTTGCAACAACAAAGGAATCTGGTCGATTATTGAATAAATTGTTACATTGGTCATAACATTCATGATCCACATTACTGTAACAACATTTTGTTAACAGGAACCGATTTCCCTATTTTTGTACAAAGGGTTGAACTAGAATTTATAATAAAAATATTTTGTAATAGATGTCTCCTCTATAAAGAGAAGACATCGACATTAGAGAGGGGATCGACATAGGATGAACAAGCTGTAACACAAGGATTGTAGTGGAAGGACGAGACTGAATCTTTCCTGTAATATGGTATATTGATGGATGAATAAAGTTCTGTTCTAAGTATTTTATCTTAGTTTCTGTGTCCTGGGGAATCTTGTGAGAAGGACAGGGCCCACCTTCATCACAAGATTCACCCATTTCCTTTCTGTTGTGTTTTGTGTGTGATTTATGTTCATACCTTATTCATGTGTACTGTTTCTGATGATATTTTACTTTTGCTAAGACTTTGTTTCTCTTTTAATCGATTGATGCTCTTACATGAGTGCCTCACCGGTGATTAGGATTTACAGAGTGCATTGGTAAACTGGATAACAGAGGCAGGTGTTGAATATTCCTACTCTGGGGATAGGGTCCTGATCCTTTGTTACAGAACAAACATTGTTTTCTTTTGTAGATTTACTCTTTGTAATTAATTATATGTTCTTATTCAATTCCTGCAATAGCATATAGCTGCTGTAACATAGAGTAGAGGTTTAACAGAGGGTGAATTTTTTATGCTACAACTTTTTAATGCTATTAAAATTGAGTACATATAGTACGCAGTCATCTTTGAAATAATCATACTTTACCGGGTTGACAATTTATGTGGCACTCGACTGTTTAATTAATAAGCAATTAAAGTGACCAACGATCTTCATTGCTTTTTATCTAATAAACAAACACAATGGATCAAATGGTTGCCTCTGGCTGAATGGTGGTACAACACTTCCTTCCATACTGCAACAAAAATGACCTCATTTATGGCACTTTATGGATATCATCCACCATCCATCGCATTATATTTAAGAGCAAATTCTAAGGTTCAAGCAGTGGAAGATCACATCAAGTATCAACAACAAGTTCTCCAACTCTTAAAGGATGACCTCACCTTAGTGTAGAATAGAATGAAACAACAGACATACCAACATCGCAGCGAAAGAAATTTTGATGTAGGTGATTGGGTATTCCTACGAATACAACCATATAAACAAATGTCCCTCAAGCAAGCTAAGAAGGATAACAAATTATCACCAAAGTATTATGGTCCATACAAGGTGTCGCAAAAGATAGGTACTATGGCATACAAATTGGAGTTTCCTGTACCATCCCAAGTGCACCCAGTTTTCCATGTTTTAGGCTTAAATAAGGTTATAGGTGAGAAGCTTCTAGTTCAAACAATATTGCGAGAACTTGATGAGGAAGGAAAAATTATATTAGAACCTGAAGTAGTCAAAGAAACAAGAACTCGACAACTACAAAATCGATCAATTTCAAAGTATCTCATCAAGTGGAAGAACTTACCCATTGAAGATTCCACATGGGAGGATGAGAATTTTATACAGAAGCATCCAGAACTACTCAAGCATTCAGGACAATACTTTTTTGAAGGAGAGGGGCATGTTAAGTCCCTATAATACTAGTGATTCCCCCATTACTATTGTTTTTGTATCCCTTATTATTATCGTTGTGCCCCTATTGTCCCCATATTTTTATTATTGTGCCCCATAGAATCCTACTATTTTTATTTTGGTGCCTTTATATTATTTCTAGGCCGACTTGGTTATATTGTGACCCCTTAGACTCATATATATAGAAAGGAGGTTTTGTCATTTGAATCATACAAGAATGGTTCATTTGTGTAATGTAAAGGAGATTGCCCCCTCAAAGAGGATAAATTTTAAGGCACTGATCTATCTTTTCTATCTTTTTGTGCGTTGGTTTCCTAACAGTACTACTCCAATGTTGTGCCATGCTCCATTTAAGTCTTTAGTTTCCGACCCATCTATCCATTAAAACTCAACTAGACACTACCGAAGCTTTGAAAATCCCGGTGTCGTGTATTATGATGTACCTGGGAGTCCTTCTAACATGGGCCTTTAACACAGGAATAACACGAAACAAGTGTGTTGTGACTTGCCCTTAAGCCTCCCTTTGGTGTAGTGCCCTTATCTCCATTGTCTTCATATAACCACAGGTTGGGACAAGGGGCTTAACCATTCAGGCTCTAAGGTCTCCAGACCTGTGTTTGGGGGTTTGTTTCCTTTGTAATGAAAAATCCCGCATATCAACACTTTATCGTGCTTTATCTTAAGCTTTTTCCCTAGACAACTACGAACACCTATCTGCAATATCGGACCCACCGAAGACATCAATCACACTACAGGAGAGGGGGTTATTTTACCTTTTTCGACAGTGGGGGTGGATAGCCTGGACACGAAATCCTCCTGATGTATAACCACTAAAACATATCGCATCCGAGAGTGTTTCTTGCATATCACAATCACATGCTAGGAAGTAGTATGAGCGAGGGAAAGAGCAGACAATTTGTGCGATCATCGATCTATGGGGTGACATCATCGTTGTCATATGTCACTTGGAAATGGCCCCATAGGACCCATAAAAGTGCTGAACTTGAGTGACACATGTCATCTACGATGTCAGCATCCGTACTGCCACATGTCCTCCATACTACCGCATCATTTATGATGTTAGCTACCCTGTCAACTGTGAGGACCAATCATATGCCACCACTTGGTCCCCTGTAGGAGAGAGAAAAAGGCCTGCCCGACCTTGTTTTCACAAGCATTTCCTTTGTTAATGAATTTTGGCCCTCCTTGGCGATTTTTCACTAAATCGCAATATCGCAACCCCGCAAGATTTTTGCAGAGGTAGCCACTCTATTCTTATGATCGCCAATAATGTGAGATTTTGGGATGCAGGATTTCCCATCGCTAATATGTTATACCACTGTACTGCCACGTGCAGGAGAGAGAAAGGGGGTGTCTTCGCCTCTGTTTTTCATCGATTTTTTAGTGTAAATTCATCCTTTCCCTCCTCGATGCTTTAACACTATCAATGGCTCCCCCCACCCGAAACTCCTTAAGGATGGCCCATCACGTATTGTGGGGGGCCATGCAGACTACGTGATCGGGACTGTGTGAGGGCGGGACTACAGGGTCGTTAGTTTGTGGGACTGTGGGATGCAGGACGGATGTGACTGCAGGACTATGGGGTCGCCAATTTTTAGGATGTGGGATTGCAGGATGCCCTCATATTTAGTCATTTTCGGCTTTCCAAGTGTGACCTTCAACATGTTGTAACTTTTGATCCACAAGTCTATTCTTGGACTTCTATATATCGTTGGAAAGATTTTTGTAAAAACTAGGCCATTGAGAGGGTTTGATTCAGCTTTGAGATCTTCTGTGGCCTGGGAAAGTTGATCCAAAATTCACTGCTCTTGGGCAACCTTTAACCAATTGAAACCCACAATGCAGTGGGTGACAAGAGAACCCTAATTTTTTATATAGTTTCTATACAATTTTTATGAGCTGCTAGGGTCTATATTTCTCCAAATAGAGTTTTGGATGGAAATGGGTAATGAAGGCTTACAGATGAATCTAGCGAGATGTGCATGATTTCCTTTTGGAACTTATTTGATGACTAGAATCCCTTTTGTATGTTTTAGGAGACTATGAACAGGGTAATGGTGTTTTTGGATGTATTATGGAAACAAGTTATAAGAAGGGGATTGAGTGTCCCAATTGATTAGTTGGCAAAAGAAAAGAATGGGAAATGACATGACAACTAGTGATAGTTGGTAATATGGTAGGTATTGGTGATTTATGACAGTTTTTATAGAAGCATTAATTGTAGGTTGTCATAATAATCTATACTGATATTGTAACGATAGTGGTTGTAGGTTGTTCGAGTGACCGTGGAATTTATAATGAGAGAGATTATAGGTTGCATATTTCACTTGTAATTTAATAATATATGATAAAAATGGATCCAATTTGGAAATCACATGAAATAGAGGTCAACAAGGAAGTTAAATAAGGGGGTATATGCCTCCATTAATGTTGAATCCAAGAGAATGTGGGATCCTCAATCAGGTTGGAGCCTAGAGTACGTTGGAGCCCACTCATTATTGAGGTTGGTGTCTCAATCATATTGTAGCCTATAGTGAGAAATTGCATGCATCTTTCAAGGTTGGTTCCAAAATATGGTAGTCGACTATCACAAGTGGTATTTGAATTTCTAAGGGTTGGTTGTCGCCAGAAGGTCATAACCTAAAAATCTATGTAAATAGTTGAATATAAAGAATACGAAGATTTAAGGTTTTCTCCCATATGGGTTTCCACATAAAAAACTTTCATTGGTTTATGATGTGATGGATTTTTGATATGTTATTGATATGAATATGCATTTTTAATTTGATGCTTATGGTTCATTTTAATATGGTTGTATGATTATGAAAAGTTGTTACATGGTAAAATTGATCTCACATTGATTTCCCACCCCTCTTAGTGTGACCTTTGGGCCAACAAGAGTTACAAAGATATTTCTCTAAGTATTCTAATTACAAAATCTACATCTCTCCTCTCTAGAAATGGAGAAAGAACTCTTTTTTTCAAATGAGGATAAGTAACTAATAAATTTAGATTCAATTTTCTCTCAAGTAGGTACAACCAATTTACTAAAATTAGAAAATAATTATCTTAACAAATCCTCTCACAAATATCTAATACCTTTTATAGTAAATCTTATCAAAACCTCCATGATTCTTCTCCATTGAATGCGATTGAATAATTATAAAAAATATTCCTCAAGTCTTCTAGAGTTGAGGAGGAAATTCGAATTTGTAGCTAGATGGTCAAATATCACTTTGTTGGAGTCTTCAGATATGTCTATAAAAAAACTTATAACGCTTCCACCTTTTAGATATAACTGAAAAAATGTAATTTTTCTAATATTATAATATTAAACTCACTCAAAATACTAAATTAAATTCTTTGGAAATAATAAATCTAAAACCATTCATAATGCAATTTGAATGTGATTAAAATTGACAAAAAAGAGGGCGAAAATATTACATTTTAGTGTGCCAATAGCTAGGAAAGTTGTTAATGAAATGAGGGAACACCAACTCAAGCATCAAGAAGAATGAAAAAGTACATTTTCCAATGGATGGGAAAACATATATGTAGTTAGCTATGATGGGCCCTTCATTTGTACATTTAAAGGCCCATCTATAACCTCTATCACCTAGGAAAAAATTGCATTTTCAACCTTGATTATTATGCATTTTTTAATTTTACTTGTTATTTCTTATGTTGGGTATGTTATGAGAGATTTAATAATATTATAAATTTACATGACCCTTGGTAGCCTTCACATCCTAATTTGGACATAGTTTTGAAGAAAATCGAGCTCCTACAATAGCCACTAGTAGCCTACTCTGAAGGTAACGTCCCTGTATTGTCGATTGTTTGTTAACACTTATAGGATTACAATGAAATCAAATTTACAAATAGTTGGAGAAGAGGTAGCTATACATAAATCCTTAGGGAACCAACTGCCATGATTTTAGGGATTTTTGGAGGGCAAACAACCCTCCTATTAAGGAGGATTCTCCCTCAAAATTTTGTATATGAGGGGAAGCTAAGATAGTGGGAAAGGATATTTTTTTGGAGAGACAAGAACAAAATTCTTTTTTTTTGGTATTACATCCCTTTATTTCCATTTTATATAATGTCAATTTAATATTAATGGAAGGATAATTCCTTTTGGCAAGAATTTTGCATTGATTTTATTCATGCTTTGTAAGAAATTTTTTTATGGTCTACCTATAGGCTTTCTGGAAACCCTTATTGTGCCTTATATATTTGATTTATATATGTTTGTTTAAGTTATTATCATTTTTTTTGTTGTAATTGTCAAGTATAGCAACATTAACACAATTTTATGTTTCAATAGATGCTTGGAATATGATGTTTCTTAGATTTTGAGTGATGGTCATAGTTTCTATGAGTTAGAATTGGTTTCAACTATTTTCTTTCATGTTTCTTTCATATAATTTGCACACTTATTTCAATTCTATAAGTTTCTTGTAGACTTCCAAGTCTTCCTATAGAATTATAGAGCTTCTTGTAGAACAAACTTGGGATTTTTGGTTTTGCATAATTTCTTGTGATTTCATGTTATTGATCTACAGAGCACCTTGATTAGTGAATTTAGCCTCATTAAGTGAATAAGGTATAATTTAAGAAAAGGTTGTCACATGTACACGATTGGCTACAAGATCACAAATTGTCGTATTATTGTTTTTTTGTGTAATTTTATTTACTTTTGTACAATAGTATAATAGAAATGATTTCCTTGCAACATAGGGTAGTTCTTTGATTGCAAGTAGTATTTTTTGAATCCGTAAAACTTTATGTTATTACATTTCCATTCCTATAGCTTTATTTCGTTTATTCCATGTAGCTTTATTACTGTGATTTCAATTCCAACATTTTGATTCTTGTATTCTCACCTCTTGCTAGGATAGGCCAAATGAAGTGACTATTGACCAGAATAACCACTCTTCTCACTTTGTTAGGAATACAATTATTTCATAGACTAGTATGCATTGATAAAATAAAAACAAATGAATTTCATATGCAATGCATAATACTCTTAAGTTTGTATCAAGCCTAAGTTGACATATTAAATTTGAGACCCCAAGGGATACAATATTATAGTTAGACTATTGATGACCATCACATGTATGAGATAGTAGTTAACATACCATGGTTTAGGCATCTGAAAGAGTTAAGGAAAAATATGTGAGATGAGATCATCATATTTCTAAAGGAGGATTGGAGAACAAGTTTCAGTCTAGATAGATAAGCCTAAGAACTTGTGCAAGTTGGAACAAAAAATATCTTAGAGGGTAGCTCTCAGTGTAACTACCCATAAAGGGAAACAAAACACCCTTGAGAAAGAGAGAGGAGATTGTGTGAGAGCGAATAGGCAATTACAATAGATCTGTTGTAGGTTGTACCTCTTTAGTTTCTTGGATAATATAAAAGGAAGGATAGGCTATTTCTCCGTGGATTCATCCCAAAATGTGGACCACATAGATCTGTGTCTCTGTTGTTTTATGTGTCTTTTGTGTTTCTATTTTTGCAATATATTTTATGTTTTCCATTTCTGTGTAATATATAATTTGCTAACAACTGGTATGAGAGACAGAGGTCTATTTAGATGATAAACTCGCAAGAGAGAAGGTTTCCTAGTTTGAGTGGGAACAATGGCAGAAGATGGTAGGTTTAGAGTCAAAAAATTTAATGACCAAAACACCAGTTGTGGAAGATGTAGATGGAAGATTATTTGCACCAGAAATATCTGTACCAACCATTGAGTAGAAAGACAAAGTCGATGAGTATGACAGACACAGAATGGGATGTTCTCGACAGAAAGGCACTTGGAACAATACGGCTGTGCCTAGCGACGTCAGTAACATTTAGTATTTCAAAGGAAAGAAAAAAGGGTTTAATGTGGGCATTGGCCAATCTATATGAAAAAACCTCAACCTCAAATAAGGTATTTCTTATGAAGCAATTATTTACTATGAAGATGTGAGAAGGTGGATGTGTTCGTGATCATTTAAATGAATTTAATACAGTTACGAGTTAGTTAAGTTCTATAGGGGTAACTTTTGATGATGAAGTTATAGCTCTATTATTTCTGTGCTCATTACTAGAAAGTTGGAATGGTTTAGTTATGGTCATTAGTAATTCTATCTCTTGATCTAGTACTTTAAAGTTTGATGATGTTGTCGGTGTAATCCTTAGCGAGGAAGTGCAACGGAAAATATGTCATGAGACATAAGGTAATGCTTTCACTGCAGAGACTAGGGGAAGAAAAATGGAAAGAGGAAAGAGCCTAGGATATTGCAGTAAGTCAAGGAAAGGAAGATTCAAGTCTAGATCAGGGATAGTGTGCTAGAAATGCGAGAAGAAATGACACTTGAAGAAAGACTACAATTCTCAAAAAGGAAAAGAAGGAGACATGCAGCAGGAAAACAGTCATGAAGCGAATGTGATAGGTGATGTGTTGCAAGATGCTTTGATCCTTCCATTAGAAAATATTATTGATGTGTGGGTGGTAGATTAAGGGGCCTCATTCTATGCCACACCTGATAGGAAACATTTTCATGATTATGTTCAAGGAGATTTTGGACATGTTTGATTGGGTGATGATAAACCCTATAAAAACACTGCAATGGGTATAGTTTTCATAAAACAATGGAATAGAAATAAATGGTTATTTAAGGAGGTAAGGCATGTTCCAGATATGAAGAAAAAACTAATTTAAACAGAGAAGTTGGGAGGTGAAGGCTTTGTAACTACTTTACAGAGAAAACTTGGAAGGTCACCAAAGGAGACCTTGTAATAGCAAAAGGAGAAAAGGTTGGTACATCATATTTATGCAATGGTATTTCTATTTATTTTAAAGCTTTAACCTCTACATAAGAAGTTTTGGCATCATAGGCTTGGGCACATGAGTGAGAAGGGGACGCAAATTCTTCACTCATGAAATTTGTTGTTAGGTTTGAAGCATTTTTATATAAATTATGTGAGAATTGTGTTTATGGAAAACAGAAGAGAGTGAGATTACTCGGATTTGGGAAAGAAAAGAAGAGTGAAAAATTAGAGCTTGTGCATACAGATGTATGGGGAATTTCTCAGGTATCATCTCTCGTTGGCTTTTATTATTATGTTCTTTTATTGATGATGAAACCAGAAAAAAAAATGGATTTATTGTATTCAAAATAAATCTGATGTATTTGATACTTTCAAGAAATGGAAATCTTTGGTTGAAAATGAGACAGGAAAAAGTTTGAAGTGTCTCAAGTCACACAATGGAGGTGAATATTGCAACAAATATTTTGATAGGTATTGTTCAGAGAAAGGAATTCACAAAGAGAAAACACTTCTAGGAACTCCACAAGAAAATGGTGTGTAAGAAAGGATGACTAGGATAATCATGGAGCATGCAAGGTGCATGCGATTCCATACAAGATTTCATTTACAACTTTTGAAAGATGTTGTGGATATTGTTGTTTATCTAATAAATAGAGGGCCTTAAAGTTCTTTGGATGGTGGTATTCGAGAGGATGTATGGACAGGTAAAAAGGTAAAATACTAATTTTTAAAGACTTTTGGTTGTGAAGCCTTTGTCCACATTAATAAATAAATTACAACAAAGCTTGAGGCAAAATCAAATAAATGTACCTTAATTAGATATGGTGTTAATGATTTTGATTATCACTTTTATGATTAAGAAAAACACAAAATCATTAGAAGATGGGATGACATATTCAATGAAAAAGTTTTATATAAGGATCAGTTGTAGGAAAAGAAATAGGAAAAAGAAAATATAGAATACACAATGTTTGATGAGATCACAAAAAAAGTTATGCTTCTTTAAAATCATAATGATCAACAACCAGAACAATAGCAACAACCAAAATAATAACAAGCACCTAGAACACCTGAAAGTGGTGTTAGAAGATCTACCAAAATATGTAGACCCCCTGAACGATACCCTCCTTCATTATGTTATGTATTGTTGACTAATTCTGGTGAACCAGAATGGTATGAAGAATTAGTGCACGTAGAAACGAGGAAGAAGTGGGAGCAAGCCATGAAAGAAGAGATGGAGTCCTTAGCACATAACCAAACTTGGGACTTAGTCACGTTTCCTACAGGTAAAACATAATTGTATAATATATGGGTTTACAAGTTGAATGAAGAAGATGGAGGTAGAAAAAGGTATAAAGCTAGACTTGTGGTGAAGGGATTTTCACAGAAAAAGGGTATAGACTTTGATGAGATATTTTCTCCTATTGTTAAAATGACTTCAATCAGCACTATTTTAAGTCTAGTAGCAACTGAAGATTTGCATCTTGAGGAGTTAGATGTAAGACAACCTTTCTCCATGGGGATTTGGAGCAAGAGATATATATGTAGCAACCACAAGGATATGAGGTAAAAGGGAAGGAGAAACTAGTGTGCAGGTAGAAGAAGAACTTATATGGCTTAAAACAAGCTCCAAGGTAGTGGTATTTAAAATTTCACAGGTTTACGTGTGAGTAAGGTTATACTAGTTGCCACTCTGATCATCGTGTTGATCATTGTGTTTATCTTGAAAGGAAAAATGATCGAAACTATATTATATTGTTATTGTATGTATATGACATGCTTGTTGCGGGTTTTAACATGCAGGAAATAAATGTGCTCAAAAGAAAATTGGCGAACTCATTTGCAATGAAGGATTTGGGTGCTGCAAAACAAATCCTTGGTATGAGAATAACTAGAGACAGGAAGAATAAAAAATTAACATTGTGTGAGAGTGAGTACATAGAAAAGGTGTTGAAAATATTTAACATGCAAAATGCAAAACCAGTAAGTAGACCTATGGCTAGCCATTTCAAACTAAGTAAGGAGGTGTGTTCCAGTAAGAAATAGCTTATATGTCTAAAGTTCCATATGCATTAGCAGTTGGAAGCTTAATGTATGCAATGGTCTGCACAAGGTCTCATATTGCACATGTAGTGGGAGTTGTAAGAAGCTACATGAACAATCCAGGAAAAAAACATTGGATGGCGGTGAAGTGGATTCTCAGGCATTTGAGAGGTACCAAAAATAAATCATTATGCTTTGGTGGTTCGAACATTTCTCTACATGGATATGTTGATGCAGATATGGTGGATGATAGAGAGAACACGAGGAGCACAACAGGGTATGTGTTTACTATAGGTGGAACAACTGTTAATTGGATTTGAAAACTGCAAAGTGTTGTTGCACTCTCAACAACGGAAGCAGAGTATGTCGCTGCTACAGAGGCTAGTAAAGAAATCATTTGGTTACAAAGGTTTCTGGATGAACTAGGTAAGAAGAAGGAGTTAAGCAAGTTACATAGTGACAGTGAGAGTGCCATACATTTTGCAAAGACTACACATATACACATCAAGTACCATTTCATACGTTTAGTGTTGGAAGATGGATAATTGAAGCTCTAAATATAAAAATTTGATAATAAATTGACATTAAATGAGTTAAGGGTATAAGGGTATAATAAAAATATGTTGTAATAAAATGAAATACTTAATTCATTTAAAAACTTTAAATTGCAAAACTAACTAAACCCATTTCATGCCCATATATATATATACACACATTAAATGAGTTAAGGATATAATAAAAAATATGTTGTAATAAAACAAAATAAAATATTTAATTCATTTGAAAACTTTAAATTGCAAAACTAGCTAAACCCCACATATGTATATAATTTTCAGCTATAAAGATCAACCATGCTAGTGTGGAGGTTATGATCTTTTACATAAAACATTGACATATAAGAGTATTGACATGCCAAATTTATATTAACTGCTTTATTATATTATGAATTACAAAATGATATATTTTTCATAATATGAATAAATAACTTTTAATATATATTATTGCCCAAGGAGAGTGTGGTCATAATAGTTTTTACATAAAACATTGCCATGTAAAAGTATTGACTAATATTAAATGTTTCGATAAATTGTGAATTAAAAAATATATATTTTCAATATTACTAATAAATAACATTTATTGTGGTTTGTGAATATACATAAGGGAACTCAGTTTCTTGTCGGTTTAAAATTAGGTTTCTCACTTCTCTACTAGGAAAAAAAGAAATAGGAAAAAGAAAATGCAGAATACACAATTGTTTGATGAGATCACAAAAAAGTTATGGTTCTTTAAAATCATAATGATCAACAACGAGTACAATAGCAACAACCAAAATAATAACAAGCACCTAGAACACCTGAAAAGTAGTGTTAGAAGATCTACCAGAATATGTAGACCCCTTGAACGATACCCTCCTTCATTATGTTATGTATTGTTGACTAATTCTGGTGAACCAGAATGGTATGAAGAATTAGTGCACGTAGAAACGAGGAAGAAGTGGGAGCAAGCCATGAAAGAAGAGATGGAGTCCTTAGCACATAACCAAACTTGGGACTTAGTCACGTTTCCTACAGGTAAAACATAATTGTATAATATATGGGTTTACAAGTTGAATGAAGAAGATGGAGGTAGAAAAAGGTATAAAGCTAGACTTGTGGTGAAGGGATTTTCACAGAAAAAGGGTATAGACTTTGATGAGATATTTTCTCCTATTGTTAAAATGACTTCAATCAGCACTATTTTAAGTCTAGTAGCAACTGAAGATTTGCATCTTGAGGAGTTAGATGTAAGACAACCTTTCTCCATGGGGATTTGGAGCAAGAGATATATATGTAGCAACCACAAGGATATGAGGTAAAAGGGAAGGAGAAACTAGTGTGCAGGTAGAAGAAGAACTTATATGGCTTAAAACAAGCTCCAAGGTAGTGGTATTTAAAATTTCACAGGTTTACGTGTGAGTAAGGTTATACTAGTTGCCACTCTGATCATCGTGTTGATCATTGTGTTTATCTTGAAAGGAAAAATGATCGAAACTATATTATATTGTTATTGTATGTATATGACATGCTTGTTGCGGGTTTTAACATGCAGGAAATAAATGTGCTCAAAAGAAAATTGGCGAACTCATTTGCAATGAAGGATTTGGGTGCTGCAAAACAAATCCTTGGTATGAGAATAACTAGAGACACGAAGAATAAAAAATTAACATTGTCTGAGAGTGAGTACATAGAAAAGGTGTTGAAAATGTTTAACATGCAAAATGCAAAACCAGTAAGTAGACCTATGGCTAGCCATTTCAAGCTAAGTAAGGAGATGTGTTCCAAGACTCAGTAAGAAATAGCTTATATGTCTAAAGTTCCATATGCATTAGCAGTTGGAAGCTTAATGTATGCAATGGTCTGCACAAGGTCTCATATTACACATGTAGTGGGAGTTGTAAGAAGGTACATGAACAATCGAGGAAAAGAACATTGGATGGCGGTGAAGTGGATTCTCAGGCATTTGAGAGGTACCAAAAATAAATCATTATGCTTTGGTGGTTCAAACATTGCTCTACATGGATATGTTGATGCAGATATGGCGGATGATAGAGAGAACACGAGGATCACAACAGGGTATGTGTTTACTGTAGGTGGAACAACTGTTAATTGGGTTTCAAAACTGCAAAGTGTTGTTGCACTCTCAACAACGGAAGCTGATGCAGGAGCATCCAATTTCGAGGAGACAGAAGGTGGTTGACGGTCTCATGAAAAGACAAGGACACATAAACATACATGCATAGCTTGACAGGTGTTAGACTTGTCAGTTATTTTAGTTTATTTATTTGTTTTACTTTTCAGAAGGTCGTTAGGACCAGGTAAATTAAAATTGTGAACTGTTCTTTTAAATAGGAATTAGCATCAGAAAGTAGGTTGATAGTTAATTAGTATCTTATTGAAATGTGTTAGTTAGAAACAATTATAAGTTGATGGACAGTTACCAATTCTATTGGGGCAGTTCTACTTGGGAAAAGAACAACTATGCCTCAGGGGAATAAAAGGGAAAATATAAGCATTGTAAACAATTCCTCAGACAGAGAAACAAAACAGAGACAGTCATTTTTCAAATAAACATTTTATTCTATTTCTCAATTATATCACCACTGTATAGATAATTTTCATGCATCCTAATATTGATTCTGTGTAACAAATTGGCATCGGAACAATAAGACAGGGAATTAACGAGAAGAGCAGAGCAGCATAGACATAAAACTACCACCTACAGACAGAGGAGAATGAGAAATTGCGCGTGCAGATGAATCTCAGATAGAGCGAATAAACGAGAAGCGCAAGGCACAGATATATAAATACCATTTCCAGATAGAGGAGAACGAGAATCCGTGCATGCAAATAACCTTTCAGGTAATCCGTAAACAAACCCTCACATTATATTCATGAAAAGAGCAAGTGCCGGAATATAACAAATGTATTATTGAATTACTTCACTAAACTGTCATAACAAAGCAAATATAGTCCAAGCGTCTCACATTTCATTCGAATAGAAATTTCATTAAAAAGACAGAACCTTTCAGAGTTTCGAACAAATGTTCATTACAACCAGACGGAAATAAACCAAGTTATACAGCAAAGATTCACCAACAAAACTGGCAAACAGGGGTTTCGAACAACCCGAGGGTTTCTACCAACCTACAACAGAAACTACAGGACGAGGGTTTGAAGCGACGAGAACCCATCTTGCTAAATAACCAGACAGTGCCATACAGGACAAGGGCTTGAAGCCACTGAATACCCATCAAGGGTTTTTAAAAAAAATGAGTGACAATATTACAGAATAAGGACCGAGACCAACGAATAGAACCAAAGGAGGGTTACACAGACAACCAAACTAATTATGTCACCGCTCAGGTGGCGGACTACCAACAAAAATACGACTCAGAACCATAAATAAGTTACAGTCAACTAAATGGGGAGACACTACCCGTAGGGGAAGAGCTGGAGAATTTGAGTGGGTGCCAGGGAGCGTGGAGCACATCGAACCACAGAGCCGAATACGTGGAGCCACCTGAATGAAATGAGAGCAGGTTAGAAATATATACAATCACAAAAAATCGTGTAAAACAAAACCGGATGAAGATTGGGGGATAAAATCTCACCTGAAGCTAAGGGAACTGAGTCGAAGACCATAATAACTACAATACCCTGAAAGACCACTAACAGGTGCGTTAGAGTCGGAGGGATAAGGGCTAAACCAGTCCAACAGGGAACCAACATTTACCTTAGCAACAAGGTTGAAGCGCGGAAGCTCGGAGGAAGACCTGTCACAAAACAAATTCATCAACTAAACGAATAGAAACAACATTTACATAGTAAAACCTGTCAAATACGCAGTGAACAAGATTGTCATCGTGCAGAGTAGAGGGTGCCTTTACAGGCCACCGAAACCTTACCTCCATAGCTGTAGAGGACCGAAGATACCCATACAATCGACGCTGGAAACCAAAACAACGAAGGAGCAAGAGTTCCCCACAGTAACAGAGCAAGCCTTTCGGCACAGCGGAGGAGTGAAAATGCCAAATGAGCGAGGTAGGGTTGACAAAAGGTAAAGTGACGTGCGAGGAGAACCGGAAGGTGGAGGTCGATAACCGACGAGGCCCGTTGAAACCCTAAGTAAATATTTGCTAAACATACCAGCTCATTAAAGTCAACAGTTAATACATACAGGACGCGAGTCTTATCATTTAGATCACCTTGGGAACGGCGGGAGGCCATCATAAGTGGTATCATAGCTAGTTTCTTGAGTTGGAACAAATGGAACAAGTGGAAGTTGAAGGAAGAGGAAGAGGAAGAGGAAGAGTAGTCCGTAGGGTAGTAGATGAGGGACTTCGAGAGGAGATTCGAGTTTTGCGTGAAAGATTGGCCGTGGTGGAGGCTGGGGGAAGGAGAGACCCAGCAGATGATAGTGATGAAGAAGTAGCTGAACCAGAGGACGAGTTTGAGGGGGTGACACCGAAACTTAGATTGTTGAAGTCAGTTTTGCTGTCCAGTCATAAGCCAAGGCATGAGTTACCTACTTATGACGGGAGTTTGTCTACAGATGTGTTATTATATTGGCTGAGTGAAGTAAATAAATTTTTTGAGTTTGAGGAAACCGGTGAGGACAAACAAGTGAAGTTCGCCGCCACCAAACTGAAAGGACATGCGTCCTTGTGGTGGGACAGCGTTCAGGCGGAGAGGAAGAGGCTACACAAACAGCCTATAAAGAAGTGGGCCAGAATGGAAGCAAAACTGAAGGAAAAGTTCCTGCCAAAAGATTACCAGATCATGTTGTACCGACAGGTACAGAACTTGAAGCAAAGAGGAATGACTATTAGGGAATTGACAAAGGAATTTTATAAGTTGAATTTACGTGCAGGGTATGTGGAAGATACCTCAGAAAAAATAGCGAGATTTGTGAATGGCTTGAGGGGGGAGATTTTAGATGAAATCGGTATCCTCTCACCTCAAACGTTGGATGAAGCCTATTAGTTTGCACTGAAGGCAGAGGAGAAAATTAAAAGGAAGCAGAATGCCAAGAGAGGAGGTGGATCTGGCAGGGGAAAAGGCAAGGTTTATGGCAGAGGTAGAGGTACAGGCTCAAATGAGGAGGGCAGCAGTTCCAAATCTACTGGCACAACAGAGAAGGACAACAGCACCAGGAGACACCAGCCTCAGCCGGGGCGAGGATTTGGTCGAGGCAGGGGAACTGTCCAGTGCTATCGTTGTCACAAATTGGGACACAAGTCATATGAATGTCCTAAAGGTGAACCAGCAGGTGGAAGAGGAACCTATGTTGCTTAGCGAGAGGATGTTGAGGAGACACCTCAAGGAGCAGAGAACACACCGGAGACAGGTGAAGCTTTGGTGTTAAATAAAGTGCTGTTAAAACCAGCAAAAGAAGTTGCAGAACCGGATCAACGAAAGGCTTTGTTTCGCACTGTTTGCAAGTCACGGGGTAAGTGTTGTAAGTTGATCATTGACAGTGGGAGTACCGACAATTTAGTAGCTGTATAGATGGTAGAAAAGCTGGGATTAAAGAAACTAAAGCATCCTACTCCCTACAAAGTGGCATGGCTGCAGAAAGGGCATCAACTGTTAGTTGACGAACAGTGTGAGGTAGAGTTTCAGATCGGTAAGTATAAGGACAAGATCCTTTGCGATGTCATGCTAATGGATGTCTGTCACTTACTGTTGGGACAAACATGGCAGTTTGATAGAAGTGCAGTTCATGATGGAAAAACCAACTGCTATAAGTTTGTTAAAGATGGGATCAAGCATACGCTTGTACCCATCAAGGAGGAAACTACAGCAGAAGCCAGTGGGGTGAAAGCACTGTTGTTAGGAGGAAAGGAGTTTATAAAACAGATTGAGGACAATGAGATAAATTTTGCTGTCATAAGGAGACCAAAGGCAGTGGTACTTCATACACAGATTTCGGATTTTCCTTAAGAAGTTCAGAAGTTGCTGCAGGATTTTGGAGACATTGTGGTAGATGACCTTCCAGATGAATTGCCACCAAGGAAAGGTATTAGTCACTGTATTGACTTTATACCAGGGGCAAGCCTGCCAAATAAAGCAGCTTATCGCATGAGTCCTAGGGACCATGAAGAAATCAGGAAACAGGTCGAGGAGTTGTTGGACAAAGGTTTGATTCGGGAAAGCATGAGCCCATGTGCAATACCAACTGTTTTGGCTCCAAAGAAAGGAGGAGAGTTGAGAATGTGTACAGATTCGAGGGCTATTAACAAAATTACTGTTAGGTACAAGTTTCCCTTACCTAGGATGGACGATATGATGGATTGTTTGAGTGGAGCGGCTTATTTTTCGAAGATTGACTTGAAAAGTGGATATCACCAGATCCGGATTCGGGAAGGAGATGAATGGAAGACCGCATTCAAGATGAACGAAGGCTTATATGAGTGGCTGGTGATGCCATTTGGTTTGAGCAACGCTCCCAGCACGTTCATGCGTCTGATGAATGAAGTGCTGAAGGAATTTAATGGCAAGTTCATAATAGTTTACCTGGATGATATTCTTATTTTTAGCAAGACTAAAGAGGAACATTTCAGACATTTGCAGAGTGTGTTGAGGAAGTTGCAACAGAACAAGCTGCTAATTAATCTAAAGAAGTGTACTTTTTTCCAGCGAGAATTAGCGTATCTGGGCTTTGTCATCGCAGAAAATGAACTAAAAATGGACCCAGAAAAGGTGACAACTATAGTTAGCTGGCCTTCTCCGAAAAGTTTATTTGAAGTTCGAAGTTTCCATGGACTAGCCAGTTTTTATAGGAAGTTTATCAGAAATTTCAGCGAGATTTGTGCACCAATGTTGGATACGATCAAGAAAATAAATCAGCCATTTCACTGGACTGAGGCATCAGAAAATAGTTTTCAGATCTTGAAAAAGAATATTACTGAAATACCAGTGTTAAGACTACCTGATTTCAACAAACTTTTTCAAGTTCGTTGCGATACCAGTGATACGGCCATTGGGGCAGTCCTTAGTTAGGAGGACCGACCGGTTGCTTATTTCAGTGAAAAGCTAAATGAGAGCAAGCAAAAATACTCAACCTACGACAAGGAGTTTTACGCCATCGTGCAAGCTTTGAAACATTGGCGACATTATTTGTTAGGTAACGAATTTGTTTTATTTTCTGATAATTCTACGTTACAGTACATTATGCAGCAGCATAAATTGAACCATAAGCATGCAGCTTGGGTTGAGTACTTGCAAAGTTTCACATTTGTACTAAAGCACATTAGTGGGCAATCAAATAAGGTAGCAGAAGCACTGAGTAGAAGAACGTTGCTTCTACAGGAAAGCACGATGCAGATTTTAGGCTTTGAACATTTAAAAGAGCTGTATCCGACCGACACCGAGTTTAAGGAGGCCTATGAGGCTTGCCAAAACCCACTGTTACGAAATAACAGCATGTGGTTAGACTATAATCTACAGGAAGGATTGCTGTTTAAAGGAGGACAGTTATGTATTCCCAACTGTTCTATGCGGGAAAACATTATACAGGAAAAACACAGTGGAGGCCTCGGTGGACATTTCGGTATTGACAAAACGATTACTCAGGTACAACATTTTTATTTCTAGCCTAAGTTGCAGCGGGATGTGCAGAGGTACGTGACAAGACGTAAAATTTGTCAACTGGCAAAAGGTCACAATCAGAACACTGGACTTTATATGCCACTACCCATTCCTAGTCGACCATGGGATTCATTTAGTATGGATTTTGTACTAGGTTTGCCAAAGACACAACGAGGCTTTGATTCAGTAATGGTTGTGGTAGACCGATTTTCAAAGATGGCACACTTTGTACCATGCAGGTAAACCAGCAATGCTACTTACATAGCACACCTTTTCTTCGCTGAGATTGTGCGATTGCATGGACTTCCAAGATCCATTATCTCTGACAGAGATGTAAAGTTCACCGGTCATTTTTGGAGAAATCTGTGGAAAACGTTGAATACCCAGTTGTAGTTCAGTTCCGCTTATCATCCACAGATGGATGGACAGACGGAGGTAGTAAACCGAAGTCTCGGAAATCGACTTCGAAGTTTAACAGGTGAAAATTCCCGGACTTGGGACCGTGTACTTGCTCAGGTGGAATTCGCATACAACGATTCCGCTAACTGCAACACACGTTACAGTCCGTTCCAGATTCTGTACGGCATGCATCCGCGAGGAGTGCATGAGTTACGAGATTTTGGGAAACTTAAGAAACGGAGCGCTGATGGGGAAGATTTTGCCCAAGCTATGAGCAACTTGCATGAACAGGTCAAACTAAAATTATAGGACAGCAATCAGAGGTATAAACAACGAGCTGATACAAAGCATCGGGAATTTCAGTTCAACGTAGGGGATGAAGTCCTTGCGTACTTACGTAAGGAACGGTTTCCAAAGCGAGAGTACAGCAAGCTAAAATTCAAGAAAAGTGGGCTGTGTAAAATCATTCACAAATTTTCTACGAACGCCTATGAACTACAGTTGCCACCAGGGATCGGTATTTCCCCTATCTTTAACGTGGCAGATCTGTTTCCTTATGTCACAGGTTCAGCAGAAAATGCAGCAGCAGAGCCGTCGCGGGACACCAATTGTGAAGGAGATTCGTGGACGAGACAGATGCCGATGGCACCACCCGTTGAGATCGAAGGGATTCTGGACACACAGGTAGCCAAGCTCACACGCAGGAAGGAGTATTTGCAGTATTTGGTAAAATGGAAGAACCATCCGATAGAGGATAGTTCGTGGCTTAACGCGACACAAATACAGAAAGGAGGTTATTCTGTCGACGACCTCATGGAACGGAGCCATGACTTTTTGCCACCCCGGGAGCCTGATGCTGGAGCATCCAGTTCCGAGGAGACAGAAGGTGGTTGATGGTCTCATGAAAAGACAAGGACACATAAACATACATGCATAGCTGGACAGGTGTTAGACTTGTCAGTTATTTTACTTTATTTATTTGTTTTACTTTTCAGAAGGTTGTTAGGACCAGGTAAATTAAAATTGTGAACTGTTCTTTTAAATAGGAATTAGCATCATAAAGTAGGTTGATAGTTAATTAGTATCTTATTGAAATGTGTTAGTTAGAAACAGTTATAAGTTGCTGGACAGTTACCAATTCTGTTGGGGTAGTTCTCCTTGGGCAAAGAACAGTTATGCCTCAGGGGAATAAAAGGGAAAAGATAAGCATTGTAAACGATTCCTGAGAACAAAACAGAGACAGTCATTTTTCAAATAAACATTTTATTCTATTTCTCAATTATATCACCACTGTATAGATAATTTTCAGGCATCCTAATATTGATTATGTGTAACAAATTGGCGTCGGAACAATAAGACAGGGAATTAACGAGAAGAGCAGAGTAGCATAGACATGAAACTACCACCTACAGACAGAGGAGAACGAGAAATTGTGCGTGCAGACGAATCTCAGATAGAGCGAATAAACGATAAGCGCAAGGCACAGATATATAAATACCATTTCCAGACAGAGGAGAATGAGAATACGTGCATGCAAATAACCTTTTAGGTAATCCGTAAACAAACCCTCACATTATATTCATGAACAGAGCAAGTGACGGAATATAACAAATGTATTATTGAATTACTTCACTAAACTGTCATAACAAAGCAAATATAGTCCAAGAGTCTCACATTTCATTCGAATAGAAATTTCATTAAAAAGACAGAACCTTTCAGAGTTTCGAACAAATGTTCATTACAACGAGATGAAAATAAACCAAGTTATACAGCAAAGATTCACCAACAGAACCGGCGAACAGGGGTTTCGAACAACCCAAGGGTTTCTACCAACCTACAACATAAACTACAGGACGAGGGTTTGAAGCAACCAGAACCCATCTTGCTAAATAACCAGACAATGCCATACAGGACGAGGGCTTGAAGCCACTAAATACCCATCAAGGGTTTTAACAAAAAATGAGTGACAATATTACAGAATAAGGACCGAGACCAATGAATAGAACCAAAGGAGGGTTACACAGACAACCAAACTAATTATGTCACCGCTCAGGTGGCGGACAACCAACAAAAATACGACTCAGAACCATAAATAAGTTACAGTCAACTAAATGGGGAGACACTACCCGTAGGGGAAGAGCTAGAGAATTTGAGTGGGTGCCAGGGAGCGTGGAGCACATCGAACCAAAGAGCCGACTACGTGGATCCACTTGCAATGAAATGAGAGCAGGTTGGAAATATATACAATCACAAACAATCATGTAAAACAAAACCGGATGGAGATTTGGGGATAAAATCTCACCTGAAGCTAAGGGAACCGATTCGAAGACCACAATAACTACCATACCCTGAAAGACCACTAACAGGTGCGTTAGAGTCGGAGGGATAAGGGCTAAACCAGTCCAACAGGAACCAGCATTTACCTTAGCAACAAGGTTGAAGCGCGGAAGCTCGGAGGAAGACCTGTCACAAAACAAATTCATCAACTAAACGAATAGAAACAACATTTACATAGTAAAACCTGTCAAATACACAGTGAACAAGATTGTCATCGTGCAGAGCAGAGGGTGCCTTTATAGGCCACCGAAACCTTACCTCGATAGCTGTAGAGGACCAAAGATACCCATACAATCGGAGCTGGAAACCAGAACAACGAAGGAGCAAGAGTTCCCCACAGTAACAGAGCAAGCCTTTCGGCACAGCGGAGGAGTGAAAATGCCAAATGAGCGGGGTAGGGTTGACAAAAGGTAAAGTGTCGTGCGAGGAGAACCGGCAGGTGGAGGTCGATAACCGACGAGGTCCGTTGAAACCCTAAGTAAATATCTGCTAAACGTACCAGCTCATTGAAGTCAACAGCTAATACATACACGACGCGAGTCTTATCATTTAGATCACCTTGGGAACAGCGTGAGGCTATCAGAGTATGTCGCTGCTACAGAAGCTAGTAAATAAATCATTTGGTTACAAAGGTTTCTGGATGAACTAGGTAAGAAGAAGGAGTCAAGCAAGTTACATAGTAACAGTGAGAGTGCCATACATTTTGCAAAGACTACACATATACACATCAAGTACCATTTCATACTTTTAGTGTTGGAAGATGGATAATTGAAGCTCTAAATATAAAAATTTGATAATAAATTGACATTAAATGAGTTAAGGGTATAAGGGTATAATAAAAATATGTTGTAATAAAATGAAATACTTAATTCATTTAAAAACTTTAAATTGCAAAACTAACTAAACCCATTTCATGCCCATATATATATATACACACATTAAATGAGTTAAGGATATAATAAAAAATATGTTGTAATAAAACAAAATAAAATATTTAATTCATTTGAAAACTTTAAATTGCAAAACTAGCTAAACCCCACATATGTATATAATTTTCAGCTATAAAGATCAACCATGCTAGTGTGGAGGTTATGATCTTTTACATAAAACATTGACATATAAGAGTATTGACATGCCAAATTTATATTAACTGCTTTATTATATTATGAATTACAAAATGATATATTTTTCATAATATGAATAAATAACTTTTAATATATATTATTGCCCAAAGAGAGTGTGGTCATAATAGTTTTTACATAAAACATTGCTATGTAAAAGTATTGACTAGTATTAAATGTTTCAATAAATTGTGAATTAAAAAAATATATATTTTCAATATTACTAATAAATAACATTTATTGTAGTTTGTGAATATACACAAGGGAACTCAGTTTCTTGTCGGTTTAAAATTAGGTTTCTCACTTCTCTACTATATATATTTGATTGCACTTGTAAGTTTAAAATTAGGTTTCTCACGTCTCTACTATATATATTTGATTGCAGTTTTCTTTTTGAGTTACCCCGGTTCACTTTCTTGTTTATTTCTTTATATGTGGTAAGGCTCTGGGTAAACTCGATCGATCAACATATTTGTAAAATGGAATTTATTCCGGAGGATGTTGTTCAAAAGCTGGGAGGCTATACTCAGTAGCCCTACTTTCTATGGTGACAGGAAGAAATGTGGGACGAGCGAGCATCTGCTTTGCTTCGTTCATACGAAATCTGTGGGACTTGTAGTAACGGTATGCGACCCTGTGAAGGGCACCTGGGAAAGGCTACCTCCAATCGATGATTCCCCCAATACTGAAATACCAATATGCTGTCAGTGCGTTGCTGTGAATCGCAAGCTACTTCTCATAGGCGGATACCAATCAGGAACTTTGATGAAGAGTGTTTATATTTACGACTTTGAGTGTGCGAGATGGCGTCGGGGAGCTGACATGCCGACACCTCGAACATACTTTGCGTGCTCTGTCTCTGTTTCCACCGGACTTGTCTACGTGGCCGGCGGGATCGACGAGCTTGACAATCCTCTTGCCTCTGCAGAAGCATATGACGTGGAGAAAGACAAGTGGGAAATATTGCGTCCTATGATCGAAGCGCACGGCGAGGGAAGCGGCGGTGGTTTCGTAGAAGGTAAATTCATGGTGTTAGACGGCCAAGGGCAAAGTGCAGAAGTTTTCGATCCTTGTGTGGGAACGTGGAGAAGGGCACATTTCAGGGGAGAACTTGTGTCATTTCTTCTTCTTCCGGTGCGGGGGAGTTGTACATGTTCACCGAACACGAACAGGTGGAAAAGTATGACGTGGGGAAGGACATTTGGAGTGTTGTATCTACTCTTCCCATTCCCCACGATATTGGCTTCTTCTTTACGTGCGGTACACAGTGGCGTGACCAATTTTTTGTAAGCGGAGTGGGACGAGGACTGCCGCATCCAAACCTAGTGAAACCTATATCTTATCTATTCAATATGTCAACCAGGCAGTTGATGGAACTTAACGGTTATGGTGGGGAGGGCTTCGAGGGCACCATCCTATCTGCAGCAACCCTGGAGATCTAGAGTTGTTAATACAGGATCTAGGTTTCTTTTAGTATGATACTTTAATTTAAGTATAATAAAAACGGAAATACAAATACTTATATTTACTTGTTTAACTTGTTGAGAAATCTTTTAGGTTTACCGTACAAGAACCAGGAATATATAAATTCTTCACAGATCAAAATTTAAGTGTATTTATTTTAAAAAAGATAAGATGCAATAAATATTCAATACTATATTTTCTTTTTACCATTAGAGCAAATGTGAAATATTTTCTTTTTACCATTACAGCAAATGTGAAAAGATTTGAAAATTTCCATTTTTGAATTATAATATTAGGCATATAAATAATAGTTATATTTTGAAAAAAAGTTAAGTTTACATGAGGTTTTTAAAAAGTGGAATAAATAATTAATATTATGTGAAATATAGAAGATGCTATAAATGAGATGGAATCTGCATTGAATTGTAAACAATGATGGATGGTTGTTGCTTGAAATGCAAAGGACAACAGGAGGAACTCTCACAAAGAAAAATGCACATGTCTATTCCACATTTGTAATTGATTTTTCAAATAAATCAAGTTTTCCATTTCTATTTAAATCTATTTTATTAAACATTAAAACATCAATAAATATTTGAGGCTAGTTATTATTTTAATACCTTGACATTTTCATTTTAAAATCAATTTATTTTATAATAAACAAACTTCTAGATAAAAAAATAATTTTAATCAACAAATTTCTTATAATTTTACCTACTAGTAATCTAATAGAAAGGAAGAGAAAAAATACAACCTAGAGATCTTATAGCTAAGAAAGTAACACTGTGTTTTGCTTCTAATCAACAAATTTTCACAACTAGACTATTATCAATTTCAATCATAAAATATATAAACAATTTTTTTTTCCAATTATATTGATTCTCATCATAAAATATATAAACCATTCTTTCTTTTAATTTTTGTTTTTTTTTTAATTATAAATATACAATTTTTCTATATATTTTTATAATAAAAAAATCATAATTTTTTTTTAAATAATGATTTTAATTATATATATATATATATATTATATATATATATTATATATATATATATATTATATATATATATTATATATATATATAAATATATATATATATATATTCAAATATTTTTAAATTTAAATAATTTTAATTATATATTAATTTATATTTCCTATATTATTAATCACAAATCACCAAATCCATAACATTGAGCTTATATATCATAGTTAACATTGAGCATATAGGGAAAATATATTCTCTAAATAATTGAAAAAAATTCCTTTACTATTTTTAAATAGTATCGTCATTTTGGGATCAATACACAACATATCAAAGTTTGTTGAAGTGAGATTGTATGACAAAAGCAAAAGTTATAAGTATGAGGCCTACATCTACATCTTTGCAAAAGATATTCACTGGTCTAAAATGGTTGTCTTCAACAGAAATTGCTACTCACTATCTTTTTGTATTTTACATAATAAAAGCAGAAGCTGCATCAATTAAAAAAATTATTAAATAATATTATAATAAATTTCATTTTATAAAAGGTAAACCATTGGACTAAGAGACTATGTATTTAGAAGAGGGGAGCAAAATCCAATACATGAAATTTCAATATAGGAAAGAAAGTGATATCAACCAAAATGGGTTTATATGAAAATCACAGCATTAAATGTAATGTAGCAATATGGAAAATCAATGTTGAAGCTATATTTTATTTAGTTTCCACTAAATACCTTATTAGCATTGGGAGCAAATCTTGCAAAGATACAGAAAGATAAGATTAGTCAGTTGTATTGTCAATATTTTCACAGTTAACAAAACAATAGATAGAAACATTTCTCACCTATGTAGTTATACTCTTACTATCACTGGCTTTACCTCAGGAAGTCCTAACTAGTGGCTTTGGATGGTTATCCAAAACATTGCAATTGGTACTGATTCAGGCTAAGAAGTCTTAAAACTATTTTTATGCTTATGGGGAACAACACTCTGCAATACAACAATGCATGTTCATAAATTACAATTTAAATAAAGGAAAAACCTTAAAAAGAGCAAATAGTAAATCTTTGTACCATTTTTTTTAAGAAAAAAAAACTTTCTATTATATTAATAAGAGAAACAATGGGAGAAATCTACATCTTCCATGAGGTTTGAACCATTTCCTTAAAAAATCCTTAATGATGGAAATTTTTGTAGTTGAATGATGCCAAAAGTGTCCAATACCCCCTCCCAAACCACCTTGGCATAAGGGCAATGTAAAAATAAATGAACATTATCTTCATTACAACTCATGCATAGGAGGCAATTCTAGGAGTGACCTCTATTCTGTAAGTTATTCTAGGTTAATAATATGTCCATGATAGCCAACCAGCATAAACATTTAATCTTCTTGGGAATGTTCCCTCCCATATTTTTGAATACATGTAGGACTTGGGCTCCCCTTTTCCACCCTTGGAATTACTTTGTATATTTCTTTAACCAAAGGGTGCCCCTTTTTTAGGGAGGCCCCCCATTGTCATATGGTCCTCTAGTCATTAAGTGAGATACTTGCATTTTTCAAATATCCTTGGCGACTGAATATCCTTGGCACCAATCCATGATTGTAGGTCAATACATAGACCATCATTTTAGAACATCTATTTAAGGAAGATTATCTCTTTTTTATGTAGGAATTGAAGGATTATGTAAGATAATGAATGATTCCCCCCCCATACCTTTAATAACATCCAAACAAATCTTGGTTTTGGACCCATCCCCAACCTCCCAATGCACAAATCCCATCAATCACTGTTTTTTTTTCACCATACTTTTCCAAATGTGTGATGAAATTGTCTTCCTCTTTTCCCCTCCATAAATCCAAGAAGTGAAAGATTTCCCATACATGTACTTATCTTTAATGACCATTGAACATATACCAATACCCTTAGTTTCCATCTACATGCTCTTTATGATTAGTGCAATGTTGAAGTTTGATGGGTCAATAATACCCCATCCACCTTACTTAATGGGCCTTGAAATGAGAGACCATTTGACCATATGATACTTCCCTTAGGTAATGCTCCAACCCAAATGAAATTCCGCGTGATGGATACTTCCCTTGAGGATTTTCATAGATGGGGTTCAATCTGAAGCCCAAAAACTACCTCAAAATAAGCTTGATTGTTGGAATCACTCATGGTTGTCTATGGGAGGAAGATTGATCATGTTGAAAGAAGTTATTCAAAATATAGCTATATACTCGATGTACCTTTTTCTATTGCCAAGCAAGGTAATAAAAAAGATACTTTGTGATCAACATGTTTGCACGGTGTTGACCTGGTTATGAGGATGCAAGACGAATACTTGAAATGGTGAAAGATAATATTGTTATGAATTGTAACTAATTAATACCCATTTTCAATCTTATGGTTGACAATATTTCAATTGGTTAACACCAAAATTAATGGTGCAAGATGCAGGTGGCATTGGAGGAGATTCCTTCTTAGAGGGAACATTGTATGACTTAAATATTGCTGAACATGAATATATATTATATATACCAGTACCCTTAGTTTCCATCTACATGTTCTTTATGATTAGTGTAATGTTGAAGGTTGATGGGTCAATAATACCCCATCCACCTTACTTAATGGGCCTTGAAATGAGAGACCATTTGACCATATGATACTTCCCTTAGGTAATGCTCCAACCCAAATGAAATTCCGCATGATGGATACTTCCCTTGAGGATTTTCATACATGGGGTTCAATCTGAAGCCCAACAACTACCTCAAAATAAGCTTGATTGTTGGAATCACCCATGGTTGTCTATGGGAGGAAGATTGATCATGTTGAAAGAAGTTATTCAAAATATAGCTATATACTCGATGTACCATTTTCTATTGCCAAGCAAGGTAATAAAAAAGATACTTTGTGATCAACATGTTTGCACGGTGTTGACCTGGTTATGAGGATGCAAGACGAATACTTGAAATGGTGAAAGATAATATTGTTATGAATTGTAACTAATTAATACCCATTTTCAATCTTATGGTTGACAATATTTCAATTGGTTAACACCAAAATTAATGGTGCAAGATGCAGGTGGCATTGGAGGAGATTCCTTCTTAGAGGGAACATTGTATGACTTAAATATTGCTGAACATGAATATATATTATATATACTCTTCAAGATTCCAACCAATTCAAAATACATTGGGATGGGACGGGCATGTACTCAATTTCACTTAAAATAACTTTCCTTACTTTTAAAATAAGTGAAAATAAGACTAGGAGCTTACAAAAATTAGAAAATTAACTTTTTTCTAGGAGGCAAGAATAACTAGTTATTTGTCCTCACAACTTTCACAAGGAAACTTGAATGATACTTGGCAAAGTTTCTCAATATTTCCTTTTGGAAGCCAAGTTAGAGAAATCTAATAAAATAAGATTGGCCCATGGACTATGTAACGATACCGATTAGCAAGCTCATGTTCATGATACTAGACATTATTTTTCCTTTCAATTTCTACCAATATCTAACAAAAATTATTTTTTCTAGAATTCCTTTGACTTTAGATAAAATCCCATATATTTGAACCTAAAGCATGTCCACAGTAATAATGAGGAGAAGACCTAATATGTACCATGTGTCATTGTTAGAAAAACCTCACAAAAATATGGAATATTTGTTCCTATTAATGCACATGCTATTGGAATAATAGAAAGTAGAAATAAGGTCCCTCAAATGATTAATGCTTTGAATGTTCCATTTAGAAAAAATCTATAATGTCATCAACAAAACTAAAGTGGGTGATAGAAGAGGTATGAATTATGGGGATATTTTTCATTAAAAATATATTAAAGGCTTAAGTAGGAGGAAACTGGTGCTTAAGATCTCTCTCTACATTAAAAAATGTGGAAGTTGATACATTCATATGAACAAGAAAAGGGGAGGATATACAACTCATAACCCAAGAAAAAATTGATAACTAAAGCACAAAGTTAATGATTTGTAAGGATTTGTCTCTCCCTTGTGAATCTAGATTGATGAGGGAAATATTATTAAAGAGAATGTATTTTAGCCTATGAGAAATGATTTTGAAGATTATTTTATAATTGTAATTTCATAAGGATATGGGATTGAACTCCTCAAAGAATGGCATGTCTTAAATCTCATCTTTAGTGATTTTATGCATAAGCTACATGTTTTATTATTAGTAAAAAAATTACAAGGAAGAGGGAAATCACCCTCAATATCATGTATATATTAGCCCTAAATTTTTCTATAAACACCCTTGAGAAGTGGGAGACACATTCATGAGTTCTGTCTCTAAAAGAGGTAGTTTGGGTTCCACTAGGATTTTTTAGGACATTAATGGAGTTTATAGCATTATTCATAAGACTCACATCGTAATGGAAAATAAAATGTATTTTCAATCACTGAATGGAGCCACAATTTCCTAATTTTCATTATATTATTTTCTTCTATTTTTCTAAGAGAATTTTATGAAAATGGTTCTCCAATTATTCAAAAAAAAAAAAATTCTAGGAAGATAACCTGTACCCTCATTTAGCACGCAATTTTGAATATAGGCATTAATATATAATAGAGAATTATTATTGCTTTAAAATTTCTAATTAGACTATGTGATGGTTTTACCTTTTATGTCCTAAGGGTTTTATAGAAGTGAATTTGGTGGGATTATAGATGAAATTTTGAATATAGGCCTTAATATCTTAGAGAGCCTTATTATTCCTTTAAAATTTCTAATTAGACCAAGTGATAGTCTTTATCTTATGTTGTAAGGGTTTTATGGAGTTGAATTTGGTGGGATTCTAGACTACTATGGTCTCAATGCCACAAAACATCGTTTATGACTTGAATGGATGTAGAATATTTCAGTTGGTTGGGATTTAGTTTAAAATTGATGTGATGGTTTCCCATAGTGGATGACATTTCTAAAAGAATTGGATAGCTATCTAATTTACCCCTTGAACAAATCCATTGCTTGATCTTTATATCATTCTCCAGGAAAGGATCTAAAAGGAGGAACCAATCCAATCTTTTAGCCACTATAGAGTTACCAACATGTTAATTTCTCCATGTCATTGAAATATTTTTGAGATGGAAATATATTAAACCATCTATGTCTAAGTAACACAAAAAATGTATGAAAGTGGGTCAATATGATTAAGCATATTCAATATTTCTTTATCCCTTAAGAAAAAAATAAGATCCACACTAGTCACTAACCTTTCTTACAATAATATGGAGTTCTATAAAGTATTTTGCTACAAACATCTTCTATTTAAAGAAGGAATAAACAAATTTACATACTAAATATTAATATAGCTTTGAGAAGGCAATATATATAGGAAAACATGATATAATAGCCTAATAGGTTGTGAGATGGAATTTTCATTTCTTACAAGTAGTGATAATCCCACTTGATTTACCTAAGGCAACAAGAGTTAAGAAGTCCCATCATTAGGGGAATTTTGAGGTAAAAAATGTGATTCAAAAGAAAATAAAAAACTAAAAAACTAAAAAAATCAATGTTAAAAGAACCAATAAGATTCAATATGATGGTGTCATCCATGGAGGTAAATATGTTTGGGGGGAAATAAGAAAACTATTTTTGCATTGTAGTTTTAGTTTATATTTTGATATGTTGACTCAAAGGTCAAGTGTATGAAACTTTTGGATGCACAATTGAATTGTGCATCCACTATTAACCACTTTTGAGAAGACCCCCCTCTAAATAAGTTACAAATATAGAAAAATCAAATGTAAAAAAAAAAACAAAAACAGTATTAATATTTTGAAATGTTAATTTTAGCCACTAAGATTTCACAAAAGTCATTAACACATCAAAATGTTAGGATAAACATAAATAAGCATGTCATGGGTGAGAAAAAATAGTTTAATATGGTGGTTATATAGCACAAGTTTGTTTAGTAACAAAATATATATTTAATATGGTAGATGTTAAAAATATTTAATCAGCCATTTAAAATATTTTTTAATTTATCATTTTTATCTTATATAATTTTTTTATATTATAAATAAATATGAATAATTTTTCATTTTTAAAGCTACCATCTCTATCTACAAATTTTTTAATATCATAAAAACAGATATGTATAAGTTTACCACATTAATTATTTCCAAATTTCATCGTATTTTCCACAGGGTGTGGAATAAAAACCCCATTTCCAAATTTCATGGTATTTTCCACATGGTGTGGAATAAGAACAACAAATATCCTGTTAATTATGTTCCTTCACTATTACTTCCTGTGAATAATGAAAACCTTGTGTATAAAAACCCTCATACGTTACGAACCCTTTTTATAATTATCATTGATCTATTAATGACGAGATAATACTTTTTGGTGCAACAACCAAAGGTAAATATAAAGGTATGCGTGTTTAGGTGTGAATATTAAATCGCGTCCAAAACCATGGACCACAAACCATAGGTAGGTTCGCCCAACCTAATATAGGGTCCAAAAAAAAATTTCCCAGGGCACTGCCCCAGACCCCGTAGAGGGGGGCTACCTACCCCCCTCAAACCCCTTGTGACCCTCCCACTGCGCAATCGGTGCAACGAAGGGGGGGCTCCACCCCCCCTCTAACCCCCTAGTTCACTATATAGGTTAGTCGTGCAAAGAATATAACACAACCCAACAATCTCCCACTTGTTGTTTTCTTTCCACAAGGAGCTACCGGAGAGCTTAGTCATTTTTCTAGACAGATTTTGTCAATGCATCTATAGTATTCTTCAAAGTGTCCACCTTTAACAGCAACACCTTTTTGTCTTCTATCATATCCCTCACAAAGTGATATTGAACATCAATGTGCTTTGGCTCTGAATGATAAGCAGGGTTCTTTGCCAAGAAAATTACACTTTGGCTGTCACAGTCTATCCTTATAGCTTCCTATACTAACCCCATACTTGAACACAATCTCTGCAACCAAACTGCTTCCTTGCTTACATGAGTGGCTCCATGTATTCTGCCTCTGTAGTTGATAGTGCCACTACATATTGTTTCTTACTCATCCAACTCATTGCGCCTCCAAATAGGTTAAACACATACCCACTTATATATCTTCTCTGATCCAGATCTCCAGCCCAGTTTGCATCAACAAAGACACGAATATCCAACACTATGTCCAATCCTGGTCTTCCTTGGTAGCACAAACCATAATCATTAGTGCCAAGCAAATACCTAAAAACCTGCTTCACTGTTGTCGAGTGCTCCTTCCCTCATTTTGACATAAACCTGCTCAATACTCCCACTGCATGTGCAATGTCTAGTCTAGTACAGACCATTTCATACATCAAGCTACTGACTGAACTTGCATATGGAACATGGGACATGTCCTCTTCCTCTTCTTGTGTCTTGGGACATTGTTCAGCAGATAACCTCACACCTACAGGAATAGGAACCTTCACCGGTTTACTATCCTACATATTAAACCACTGCAGTATTGTCTCGACATACTTCCTCTGGTTTAACCAGAGCTTCCTCTTTGCCCAATCTCTTTTAATTTCCATGCCCAAAATATAGTTTTCAGGACCGAGATCTTTCATGTCGAATTTGGAGGAAAATTGCGTCTTCAAATCCTGGATAATTTCTTTGTCATTTCCAACCAGCAACATATCATCCACATACAATACCAGATAAATTACATGGTCACCAAATAGTTTAAAATACACACAGTGATTTGCTTTGCTTTTGGTGAAGCTAAGTCCTTGTGTAAATGTATCAAATTTCTGATACCACATCCTTGGTGACTTTTTTGATCCATACAGAGACTTCTTTAACCTGCATACCAGTTCTTACCCTTCACCGCAAAGCCTTCAGGTTGCTTCATGTAGATTTCCTATTCCAAATCTCCGTGAAGAAATATTGTCTTCACATCCATCTGTTCTACCTAAAAATCAAAAGCAGCAGCAACAGATAAAAGCAATCTAATAGAAGTTACCTTGGCAATAGGAGAAAAAATATCACCAAAATCAATTCTAGGCACCTGGGAATAACCTTTTGCTACCAACCGAGCTTTGTATTTCTCCACCTTCCCTTCTGCATTTGTCTTCTTCTTGAACACCCATTTGCTGCCAATGGGTTTCCTGCCAGCTAGTAACTCCACCAGATCCCAAGCCTCATTTTTGTGCAAAGATGCCATTTCAT